>OX030948.1:151980384-152250384 GCA_943735915.1 Pherbina coryleti
AATTTTATTAATTTTCAACTCGAGTGAAAGTTGTTGAAATCGAAACCCTCGATGCAACAGCTATCGATAAAAAACAATCAACAAATTATAGTGTTTTGAAATTTTCAAATTGTGACAGATTACACAGGAGTAAATTTAATAATTGACTAAATAAAGTGTCATACAGTCCCTAGAAAATACTCAAAAATGTTTGTGTATAAGAGTAGCGCCGACACCAACAAGAACATGCATTGTTACATGTTACCTTGACAAAGCAATTTTGGTGACCCAGCAAAATAGAGCAGCGATTGTTGGGTGCACTGACTTACACGCATATTTTGCTGTGCTTGCTTAGTATTGTTTTTATTTTAAGTCAACGATCTTTTGGCACAATTGTTATTAAGTACATATTTTGATTTGTGTCAATTAAACAATTTATAAATTTGGTTTTGGTTGCTTTGTTTATTGTTTTTAATATTTTGTTATATGCATGTGTTAATATGTAAACACTTTTGACATAATTTTAATTGTAAATATAATTTCTTAATTATACAATTTTAGCATTGTATTTAAGAATATTTTTACTATAAAAGAAATGGTTTTAATAAATTAAGATCAGTTATTCAATCGAATTCTAGCGTTTTGCAATTAACTCATCTTCCCGATTTACGGGGCATCTATACGGTTAATGTGCCTAGACGCAAATTTCGAATGAAACATTTGGTGACCCCGACGTTCAAAACGAATCCTGGTTTTCTTCTCAGGTGCACTACTTGACGATATTACTGTTTCGAGTAAAACGCAAAACTTTTTAATTCGGCAACAGCGAGATTAAGTTCGCCGCGAATCAAATCCGAAAAAAATAAAAAAATAAAAAAAAAGAGTTGGCACACCCGTAAGTTTTGACGTGACGGTGTTTCTTTATACTCTTATTTCATATCCAAACTCTTGTTTCAATCCATGGCCAAATTCTTGACTTAATCAAATCTACCGAATCCCTTTTCTAGTTTGGAAAGCTGTGTTTTAGGTGTGTCTTAATTTTTGGACCAATCCATATCCTAATTCATGCCATAGTCCTTTTCCGGTTTCATAGTCCGATTTCATTGTTTAATTTTTTAATTTGTGAGCAGTGTTGGTTGTCACGAAAAAAACTGTTGAAATCATATCCAACTAGATTTTTGTATTTGTTTTTGTTGTTTGTTGTTGTTGTTGCTGTTGTTGTTGTTGCAGTTGATGTTGATGTTGATGTTGATGTTGATGTTGATGTTGATGTTGATGTGGATGTTGATGTTGATGTTGATGTTGATGTTAATGTTAATGTTAATGTTAATGTTAATGTTAATGTTAATGTTAATGTTAATGTTAATGTTAATGTTAATGTTAATGTTAATGTTAATGTTAATGTTAATGTTAATGTTAATGTTAATGTTAATGTTAATGTTAATGTTAATGTTAATGTTAATGTTAATGTTAATGTTAATGTTAATGTTAATGTTAATGTTAATGTTAATGTTAATGTTAATGTTAATGTTAATGTTAACGTTAATGTTAATGTTAATGTTAATGTTAGTGTTAATGTTAATGTTAATGTTAATGTTAATGTTAATGTTAATGTTAATGTTAATGTGTTAATGTTAATGTTAATGTTAATGTTAATGTTAATGTTAATGTTAATGTTAATGTTAATGTTAATGTTAATGTTAATGTTAATGTTAATGTTAATGTTAATGTTAATTTTAATGTTAATGTTAATGTTAATGTTAATGTTAATGTTAATGTTAATGTTAATGTTAATGTTAATGTTAATGTTAATGTTAATGTTAATGTTAATGTTAATGTTAATGTTAATGTTAATGTTAATGTTAATGTTAATGTTAATGTTAATGTTAATGTTAATGTTAATGTTAATGTTAATGTTAATGTTAATGTTAATGTTAATGTTAATGTTAATGTTAATGTTAATGTTAATGTTAATGTTAATGTTAATGTTAATGTTAATGTTAATGTTAATGTTAATGTTAATGTTAATGTTAATGTTAATGTTAATGTTAATGTTAATGTTAATGTTAATGTTAATGTTAATGTTAATGTTAATGTTAATGTTAATGTTAATGTTAATGTTAATGTTAATGTTAATGTTAATGTTAATGTTAATGTTAATGTTAATGTTAATGTTAATGTTAATGTTAATGTCAACATGATGTTGATGTTGATGTTGATGTTGATGTTGATGTTGATGTTGATGTTGATGTTGATGTTGATGTTGATGTTGATGTTGATGTTGATGTTGATGTTGATGTTGATGTTGATGTTGATGTTGATGTTGATGTTGATGTTGATGTTGATGTTGATGTTGATGTTGATGTTGATGTTGATGTTGATGTTGATGTTGATGTTGATGTTGATGTTGATGTTGATGTTGATGTTGATGTTGATGTTGATGTTGATGTTGATGTTGATGTTGATGTTGATGTTGATGTTGATGTTGATGTTGATGTTGATGTTGATGTTGATGTTGATGTTGATGTTGATGTTGATGTTGATGTTGATGTTGATGTTGATGTTGATGTTGATGTTGATGTTGATGTTGATGTTGATGTTGATGTTGATGTTGATGTTGATGTTGATGTTGATGTTGATGTTGATGTTGATGTTGATGTTGATGTTGATGTTGATGTTGATGTTGATGTTGATGTTGATGTTGATGTTAATGTTAATGTTGATGTTGATGTTGATGTTGTCACATTAGCCGATCCCCTGTGGGGCCGCATGACGCCGTCAATTTTTTTTATTTTCATTATATGCCCGAAGACCCCACCTTCATTTTCGTTCCTTAAAGTTTATCGTTACACCACACAGAATTACAATTCCATGCAACGTTTTTACATGGTTGTATCATTTTTATTGCATTATGTGCTTGCCACTCTGAAATCTTGACGATAAGAATTTTTTGTATTTTAGTTGTGAGGCGTAAGAACAGATCTATGCTGTCGTAGAACAAAATTTACCGCAGTACGTCTCCTGAGTGAGTATTAATTGCATGCAACGATGTTATATATCTGTTACATAATCTGCTATATTCACGACCTGGTGATGTCGGTTTTTTTTTATTTTAAAAAAATACTTCATTTTACTTTTTAAATGTTTATTGTAGCTTATATACTCACCGAGTGAAAATTCAATGCAACGCCGCTGAATAAATGTTGCATTTTCGATCTTTGAATGGCTCTCCCTGTGTCTCCATGACATCAGAAATTTTTGGTCTAATTTTGTTGTGAGGGCTTAAAACAGGCCTGTATTGGTGTATCATATTATTAATCCTAGCACTAATGCTCAGCGAGTAATAATTTTATGTAACAAATTTTCAGTTTCGTTGCTTAAGAAACTCCCAACGCGCCCCAATGCCGTTTTGAATTTTTGTTTTGTTTTTATAATAAAGTGGAAGTGAAAATCAACCTTTACGGTCGTACCATTTTTTTAATCATATCTCTTATAATCAGCGAGTATTAATTCAATTCCACGCCGATGAATTTTGAAAAAATACATTTTTTAACTTTTTTGGAAACCTGCGTGGTAGAACATAACTTCGTCACGTCGAAAATATAGCTTTTCAAAACAGGTTTATTTATTTTTTTTTTAAATCAAAAAGAGACGACAAAACCTAACTTATAAAGAAAAAATTTTTTACTTCAGATATCTATTTAAGATAGACAATGGAAAAAAACTGCGTTCTCAATTTTATTTTTTAAATTTTTTTTAAGGATTTTCGAGGCCTTTAAAGTCTGACGAAAATTCTGCAAAAAAAAATAGTCATATTTTAAGCCAATTTCTAGCTCTTGTTGTTTTATTTGTATAAGTTATTTATAATGTTTTATATTTTCATGTATTGGAGCAAAACTTAAGAAATCAGAAAAAAGTAAAACTTTAAAAAATGTACATACACTTTTTTTAAAAAAAATACAAAGGAAATGTACATTTTTTAAATATTTGACTCAGTTAAATGGAACAAATGAAAATGTTTTTCCCTTATTTCCCCTTTAGAAAGGTTTTGGTTCCTATTTGGGATATCTTATTATACTAATAAAAAAAAATTTTTTGCCACAAAGTGCCACTGTAGGAAAATTAAAAAAAAAAAAACTAAAATGGTGTCGGAAACTAAAAAAAAATTTATTTTTTAAAACATTATTTTTATCTTTATTTTTTTGTATTGGTATTAAACATGCTTAGTTAATGAGTTTAACTTTGTGTTTATATTATTATTAAAACATTAAAATTTACATGCCTACCTCACTTGTCGCATTATCGAAGCTAGCTGAGTAGGCATTTGTTTTCAATTTAATTTCTGTGCATATGATGTGTGCAGATACTGATAATATACAAAACAAATCTATAAAACCGAAAATCGTTAATTTTGTGGCAGAAAAATTAAAATGCGCAAATAACTGTGACATAAAAAAAAGAATCTTATTGATTTATATAAAAAATTTTTTAGTAAATATTTTGAGAGGTGCAACAAAAGCAAAAGAACAAACATCCGTTTTGTGGAACAAAATAAAGAATGGCTAAATTTTTAAGCCGCCATTTTGGATTTTAAATTTTTGACTTCAGATTCGTATTCAGTGACCCCAAAAACTTTCCGGGCAGCAAAATTGCACTGCATAATATAGTTATTATAAAAATTAGCATGTTCATGGCCGCCATTTTTAAGCCGACATTTTGAATTTCGAATTTTTGACTTCAGATTCATGATCAACGACCCCGAAAACTTAGTGCGCACAAAATTTGAAATACATAATATAGTTATTGTAAAACTTAGCGTGTTCACGGCCGCCATTTTTAAGCCGCCATTTTGAATTTTAAATTTTTGACTTCAGATTCGTGATCAGCGATCCCGAAAACTTTCGGAGCAGCAAAATTGTACTGCATAATATAGTTTTTATAAAAATTAGCATGTTCATGGCCGCCATTTTTAAGCCGCCATTATGAATTTCGAATTTTTGACTTCAGATTCGTGATCAGTGAGCCTAAAAACTTATGAATCATCATTTTCATGCAGATTAGACTACTCTTTGAGGTTTTGGCCGTCTTTTTTCGATTTGGAACCATTGTGCGCCGCACAATAATGCGAAAGGGCATGAGAGACGGAAAAAATTCGAAATCGAATTTTAGCATTCTAAATATTTATAACTGTTTAAAAATATCCACTGATTTCAGGCATTTTTTTGTACTTGCCTCCGCTTTCTAAAAAAAAAAAATACAAAAATTCATCTTTCTCGATGCCTACTTAAGGGCGTTTACAAACGGGGTTTTATAGTTAATATATTTTTAAGTATGCGTGATGGTATACAAATATGGTCACTTAATCTATCACTTCATTCTAGTTTTTGCTTACTCGATATTTGATTGGCACTCTGTCCAAATAATGTACAGTTAGTTAATCAATAATTTCCTAATAGTTTCAGTAAAAGACGTTGCTATGCAGTTATGCAGAGCTATTAGGAAGATGAGAAAATTTCGCAATTTAAATAAAATTATTCTTAACTTCTGCTAAAGCTGATTTTCAATATGATTTAATGTTCTTTACACGTGTGTGTGTGGTGTGTTTGGTGATTTGTACCGGCTGCCAAAAAGTAGGCAGCAAAGTTGAATGAACTTTAGAGACTGCTGAACTTTTATTCTCTTAAGCTGCTGCTGCTGCTCACCGACTGTGAAGCGCCATCAGTTTCGATGCTGTTGCCGAAATGCGTTTCAAATGCGTTTTAAATGCGACTCAATGATGTGGAACTCATAATTGAAAACATTTGGCTGGTAGACATGAGAAGCAGGCAGCCAAAATAAATGTGTTGCCATGCAAGTAAATTTTATGACGCTGCAATTTTTTAATATTTCTTTTTAAACATATAAGTATTAGTTATCTTTAAAAATTACGAAAAAACTTAAAAAGGATCAATAAAAGCATTAAACAAATAAACAATAATTTTATATATACATTGGTATTAAAGCTTGTTCCACTTGCAGCGTTATCGGCCCGTCTATTACGAGGACTATGAAAAAATTGGCTACAAACACACGATGGCCACGTTCTACTCGAAGGCCTGCTTTTGGTGGTTGACGCCTTTGCTATGGTTTGGTTATAAAGAGCCGCTAGAGTTGGAGGATTTGGGACAGCTGCGTGTGGAGGATAGCGCTAGAGCGTATTATGATCGTTTTCTGCTCATCTACAAGACAGCCAAAGTGGTGAGTTATTCAATATACAGTGGCCTTACAGTTAGTGTCAAAAGTTTACGTACATCTATATATATATAAAATTAAACGTCAACATAAGTGACAACAAAAACATTTTTATTATGAATTTATTGACCACAAATATATTAATTGCCGCTCTGAGCTCGACAATACATGTGAATATCTATGTAGCTGGTATTGCTTATGTTTATTATTGAACTGTACTAATTTATTTTTTTATGATACAACGGTTAATAAATAGTAAAAAATTGTTATTTTTTGTGCACTTTAATGAAAATTGTTTTAATTGTAGTTTTTTTTTTTTATATCATTTGTGTTATACCATTTTTAATATTTATCTTTTGAACGTTTTTTCTTCACTTGCTCCATCCAGTATTTGTTTACATACGGGTGCCATTATTTATTTTAAATTTAAAATTTATCACCAACTCGTAAATAAGCAATTAAGTAATATTATTGTTTGCGGTGCATTCGTTGTTGTTGGAGCTGTAATAAATGTCCATCGATAATATACATACAACCCAATAACTTTTTTATTCCTTATTTTTGTGTTATAATTTTATATATATCCCAATGATTGTTATAATTTATTCATTGAGAGTCTATCATCAGGCGCTCAACAATTAGTTGCTGTAATTGATGAATTAATTAGGATAATGCATGAATGCTGTTGTAAGTTCTTGACATCGTCTTTACAAATGTTAAGTTGCAAACCTGAAAAATTAAATTTTTCTCTTACCATTGTGTACTATTTCTTAAATGGAGCTATATGCTGTGCCAAGCCATGAACAACACGCAAAAGGAAAAATAAAATTATTAAATATTGCAACAAGAACAATAATGATGGCCCCGCCGAATTGCGGTTGAGCAAAATAGTTTTTTTTTCACACTCCTGAAATGTAGGGCACTCCAAACACACGTTGGGCAAAATGTAAGCAAAACTCTCGCATTAGGGGTTATGGGAAAGTTACGGGGTTTGAATTTTTTCAATTCTTTTTGTAATCTAGACACATTTCTAATGCAGAAAATAAGTTTTGTTTGTTAAATTATCGTTTGGTGTAGTGTCCACGGTCAACTAAAGATGGCGCTTTTTTGAAAAAAATGTTGTTTATTTTATTTCAATATGACACCACTCAATACAATTGCCTATAAAATCTTTAATTATAAAAAATATTTAATGAAACTTTACCCAATGAAAGCTAATTAATAGGGGCTTAGTTCTGTGCATATTTTTTAAGAATTGTTGTTTTTGGGACAGTGACGCATGTTTGAATTTGTGCGTTTTTGTGTTTTTTCCTGAAAATTTGTAATTTTTAATAAGCTGTAATTTTTTAAAATCCACTCAAATCCACGAAAAATCTTCTGAGCATACATTTCAAACTTTCTTCTCTCTGGTGGTACCAAATTTTTATGCGACTACTGGCGCCTTTCCGAGTATGAACTTTAAACTATGACTATACTACCGAGTATGCACTGAAGCTGAAGCGTTCGATTACCCGCTGTAGTTAAAACACCATACATGGCTTGCGTTCAAGCTAAAACAAATTTTACCATATAGTTATAAGACGTGATAACAAAATGTTTGCCGAAAAAGGGGAGTGGCCCGCCCACTTAAACGCTCGTTTCAGTGAACAAGCTATAAAATGGATTTTATTCAATATAAGGAAAAATATTTGATATATGGTAAAAAAAAAAGAATTGCCTGTGCCGTGGACCAGGCCCGTAGCCAGGATTTACCTAAGGGGGGGGTTTGGATTAAAAAAAATATCGATAGTTTTTGATATCGATAAATGAAAAGGTATTTTTTATATAATTACCAGAAAGATGGGAAAAATCAGTGGCTAGCAATAGACAATACTTTGAGAAATGAATTTGTAACAAATTTTTCACAATAAAGCGACAAACTTGAAAAAAAAACACTTTAAAACTTTTTTGTACACCAAATGCATAAAACAAAAATTAATTTTTTATTTTTGTTTATTTTATATATTTGTATTAACAGCCCGATTCTGCGTACTTGACTATTACTATTTATTATTATCTATTACTATTGACTATTTATCAAGAGTTGGTATTCTGTGATAGAAAAAAAGCTCTTTAATTGATAAATTTTTCAATATCTCATTTGCTATTGATAAATTTATCAAGAGAGTTGTGGTTGCTCGTAGCAGGCAATATCAAGGTTAATATTAACATAATAATGTTAGCAATAATAATTATTTTCTACAAATTAATTCACTTTTGTGGAACATAAGGAAAATGAAAGCAGAAATCTGTTCTCTGTATTATGCTATTAATGAGAACAATTAGCTGTTAACAGGAATTCACCTACTCTGGTGAATTACGAAAACTTTTTATTTATCAAGGTTGCTGTAGAATACTAAAAAAGCTTTCGCTTGATAAAATTCTTTACAAATTTTATTTATAAATTACTTACATAATTCTATATAAAAATAACCACGATTAGAATAACGACATTTTCTTGTATTTCCTGACTTTTGTAAAGGCCACAATGAAAGGTTAGAAAATTTTATTTAAAAAGTTTTTATTATCATTCGGTAAAATTAACAAGAGGTTGTGATCCTGCGCCTCGAAAACCAGTGTTAAAAATACGCAAAACTTGCAATAAGCTGCATTTTCCAATTTGGAGTAAACCAACCAATGCCAACGGTTCGACCAAGAATGCTTAACACTTTAACTGCCACCATACAAAAAAAAATATCGGGTCCTCCAGGCCATTTTTTCGAACAAATCAGAAAAAGTTTTTTTTATATTTCGGTGAAATTTTGAAATATAATATTGAGGCACAACATATGTACCTCACGGCCTGATGTATACGTTTACTGTATATTTAGTGTGGATGGCGGACAGATGGACATGGCTAAATCGACTTGGGTGATGATGCTGATCAAGAATATATACACTTTTCTATACCTACCACGCTTCCTTGTGGGCGTTACAAACGGAATGACAAAATTAAAGTTTTTAAAATTAAAATCCCAGTAAAGGGGTTTTTTTTAATCGTGGGGGTATAAAAATGATGCGCTAAAGATAGTTTTAGGTATGCCAGGCCATGCGGAATTGAACTACGTTTACAGATTTGCATTTCGAGGTACTAATTTTAAACCATGAACTATAATGTGTAATCAAATACTGAGCACATACGCTGTGCCTCAGAGCCTACATGGACATTTTACTGAGGTACACCGTACGTGCCTCATGGCAGTTAACGTGTTAAATCGGAGTTTGCGAGAACCGCTGGCAGGAAAATTAAAATTTGGTGGAGGCCCATAAATGCTTTGAAAACTTTCAAGGCGGTTCGAATCGGAAATATTGCTCATCAACTTGAAAATATCGTTATTTGGACATTGATATACTCTCGAAGTCGAATGCATTTCCGATGAATCAAATGATATTTCTGGAAAAATTTCTACAATCATACACAAAAACTTAGAGTTATAAGCATTAAGAGTAAAATATTAATACCGCAACTTGTACTTGTACTTGTACTTGTACCGCTTTCCACATAGCTGTCAACATTAAAGCTTTCTACAACTGCAGGTTACAAACAAAGTTCTGAAGACTTTTCAGATTGCAAAGTTTCTTTAACGTTTTCTATCGGGTGTTCCAATAAAGTTCTTATTTTGGTATTCAAAGAAAAATGCCATTTTTTGAGATAAATGATCGGATGTTTATTTCATAATAAAGAGGAAGGTATGCCGTTAATAATGAAAAGCAACATCAGCCAAATGGCCACCACGACCACGCTTACAGCACAATATCCTTGTCATGAAATTTTCCATAACCAAATCGCAAAGTGGCTGCTCTATGTCCTCATTTTCGAAAAAGTAAGGTCCAATGACCCCGCCGGACCATTAACCGCACCAAACAGTCACACGTTGAGGATGAAGAGGCTTCTCAACAATAACTCTTGGATTTTCCGAGCCCCAGATGCGACAATTTTGCTTGTTGACGTAGCCACCGATGTGGAAATGGGCCTCATCAGTCAAGATGATTTTTCGATGGAATTCTGGATCATTTTTATGCATTTCAAGGACCCAATCAGCAAAGACACGACGTTGTTGTATCGTTCCATTTTTAGTAATGGCATAGTTTCTACTTGTCAAATGTCAAAGAATAAAAGCTTTAAAAGTGAGCGCTTCACAATAGCGGGCGATTCACAATAACACCTCTTATTGGAAAACCCTGTACAATACAGATGAAATATAATATTATTCGGATTTTGTCGGTTCCGCATCAAGCAAAAAGTTAATCCATTAATATTCAATCAATGCAAACACGCTACCAAAAAAAAAAAACACAGCTTTCAAACATTCAGAAATATTCGGCAACTTTTTAACACATTTACGCATTTATAAAGGAAAAAAAAAACTATTTGAATCAAGCACTTACTTTCCACCGTTCTAGCCTTTTTTACTTCTGGTTTCTGCAGCCAATTAAGTAGACTAATTTTTGTAGTTTTGGCACAGTAAAATTAACAATATTTAGAAACTCTTAAACTTATCTAACGAAACGCAATCAAAATTTCACCACTTTCACGTTACACCTCTTAACGCAATAAATTCTTAAATTGCTGGTCGTAGACAAAGTTCAATTGAATGTATCGAACTTTTTTCGATACTAAAGCTTGTTGATGTTTTCGCTGTATTTCGCTATATTATTTTTTTTTACTTTTTGGACCATAAGGGGGGGGTTTTAACCCTAAAAACCCCCCCCTTGTCTACGGGCCTGCCGTGGACACACCCGTAGGTTTTGACGTGACGAAGTTTCTTGTTGTTGTTGTTAATGTTAATGTTGATGCTAATGTTGGTGTTGATGTTGATATTGATGACGATGTTGATGTTGATGTTGGTGTTGATGTTGATGTTGATGTTGATGTTGATGTTGATGTTGATGTTGATGTTGATGTTGATGTTGATGTTGATGTTGATGTTGATGTTGATGTTGATGGTGATGTTGATGTTGGTGTTGATGTTGATGTTGGTGTTGATGTTGATGTTGATGTTGATGTTGATGTTGATGTTGATGTTGGTATTGGTGTTGGTGTTGGTGTTGGTGTTGGTGTTGGTGTTGGTGTTGGTGTTGGTGTTGGTGTTGGTGTTGATGTTGATGTTGGTGTTGGTATTGGTATTGATGTTGGTGTTGGTGTTAGTGTTGGTGTTGGTGTTGGTGTTGGTGTTGATGACGATGTTGATGTTGGTGTTGATGTTGATGTTGATGTTGATGTTGATGTTGATGTTGATGTTGCTGTTGATGTTGATGTTGATGTTGATGTTGATGTTGATGTTGATGTTGATGTTGATGTTGATGTTGATCTTGATGTTGATGTTGATGTTGGTGTTGATGTTGATGACGATGTTGATGTTGATGTTGGTGTTGATGTTGATGTTGATGTTGATATTGATGTTGATGTTGATGTTGATGTTGATGTTGATGTTGATGACGATGTTGATGTTGATGTTGATGTTGATGTTGGTGTTGATGTTGATGTTGATGTTGATGTTGATGTTGATGTTGATGTTGATGTTGATGTTGATGTTGATGTTGATGTTGATGTTGATGTTGATGTTGATGTTGATGTTGATGTTGATGTTGATGTTGATGTTGATGTTGATGTTAATGTTGATGTTGATGTTGGTGTTGGTATTGGTATTGGTATTGATGTTGGTGTTGGTGTTAGTGTTGGTGCTGGTGTTGGTGTTGGTGTTGGTGTTGATGACGATGTTGATGTTGGTGTTGATGTTGATGTTGATGTTGATGTTGATGTTGATGTTGATGTTGATGTTGATATTGATGTTGATGTTGATGTTGATGTTGATGTTGATGTTGATGACGATGTTGATGTTGATGTTGATGTTGATGTTGATGTTGATGTTGGTGTTGATGTTGATGTTGATGTTGATGTTGATGTTGATGTTGATGTTGATGTTGATGTTGATGTTGATGTTGATGTTGATGTTGATGTTGATGTTGATGTTGATGTTGATGTTGATGTTGATGTTGATGTTGATGTTGATGTTGATGTTGATGTTGATGTTGATGTTGATGTTGATGTTGATGTTGATGTTGATGTTGATGTTGATGTTGATGTTGATGTTGATGTTGATGTTGATGTTGATGTTTATGTTGATGTTAATGTTGATGTTGATGTTGATGTTGATGTTGATGTTGATGTTGATGTTGATGTTGATGTTGATGTTGATGTTGATGTTGATGTTGATGTTGATGTTGATGTTGATGTTGATGTTGATGTTGATGTTGATGTTGATGTTGATGTTGATGTTGATGTTGATGACGATGTTGATGTTGATGTTGATGTTGATGTTGATGTTGATGTTGATGTTGATGTTAATGTTGATGTTGATGTTGATGTTGGTGTTGGTATTGGTATTGGTATTGATGTTGGTGTTGGTGTTAGTGTTGGTGCTGGTGTTGGTGTTGGTGTTGGTGTTGATGACGATGTTGATGTTGGTGTTGATGTTGATGTTGATGTTGATGTTGATGTTGATGTTGATATTGATGTTGATATTGATGACGATGTTGATGTTGATGTTGATGTTGATTTTGATGTTGATGTTGATGTTGATGTTGATGTTGATGTTGATGTTCATGTTCATGTTGATGTTGATGTTGATGTTGATGTTGATGTTGATGTTGATGTTGATGTTGATGTTGATGTTGATGTTGATGTTGATGTTGATGTTGATGTTGATGTTGATGTTGATGTTGATGTTGATGTTGATGTTGATGTTGATGTTGATGTTGATGTTGATGTTGATGTTGATGTTGATGTTGATGTTGATGTTGATGTTGATGTTGATGTTGATGTTGATGTTGATGTTGATGTTGATGTTGATGTTGATGTTGATGTTGATGTTGATGTTGATGTTGATGTTGATGTTGGTATTGGTGTTGGTGTTGGTGTTGGTGTTGGTGTTGGTGTTGGTGTTGGTGTTGGTGTTGGTGTTGGTGTTGGTGTTGGTGTTGGTGTTGGTGTTGGTGTTGGTGTTGCTGTTGGAGTTGGAGTTGTTGTTGGATTTGGAGTTGGTGCTCTTCTCTTAGCTTTTTTGTTTGCTTCCCCATTGGTTGTGGTCTAATCTCAATTAATCCAGCAAAAGTGATCCATATGCGTCACATTAGGCGGTTCCCTGAGGGTCTTTGACACGTCGTCAATTTTTTTTTTATTTTTGTTATATGCCCGAAGACCTCACCTCCGTTTTCGTTCCATAAAATTTACCGTTGCACTAGTAGTCACAGAGTTAAAAATCCATGCAACGTTTTTGCATGGCTGTAGCATTTTTACTGCATTATGTGATTGCAACCCTGAAATCATGACAACAAGAATTTTTTTTGTAATTTAGTTTTGAAGCGTAATAACACATGCATGCTGTCGTAAAACAAAATTTACCGTAGCACTCCTCCTGAGTGAGTAATAATTCCATGCCACGATATTACATTTCTGTTACAGAAGCTGCTATATTCACGACCTGATGACGCCGGAATTTTTGTTTTTATTTTTGTCGTTAAGCCATGTATAAAACATTCATTTTATTTTTTAAACTTTTATCGTAAGTTATATACTCATTGAGTAAAAATTCAATGCAACGCCGCTGCATGAATGTTGCGTTATCAATCTTTGAGCGGCTCTCTCAGCGTTCCCATGGCGACAGAAATTTTTTGTCTTATTTCGTTGTGAGGGTTTACAGTAGGCCTTTATTGGCGTATCGTATTTTTAATCCTAGCGCTAATACTCAGCGAGTAATAATTCTATGTAACAAATTTTCAGTTGTGTTGCTTAAACAGTTCCCCCTGCGACCCGATGATGTTTTGAATTGTTTTTTTGTTTTTGTAATGAAGTCAAAGAATTAACCTTTACGGTCATACCATTTTTTTAATCATAGCTCTTGTACTCAGGGAGTAACAATTCAATGCAACGCAGATGAATTTTTAAAAAATTAATTTTTCAATTTTTTTGGAAACCTGAGCGGTACAACGTAACTTCGTCACTTCAAAACATTAAAACTATTTTGTGTGAAAAAGTGGGAGTGGCTCTCTCAAGAGTATGAATTATACAAAGGCTTCATACATAAAATTAAAAACTAACGGACGTTTTCATAAAAATTTAAATTGCTTCCTTCTTTAAGAAAAACTTGTTGAGTAGTTGATAGTTGAAATCATTTTTGAGTTTTAGGTAAGGATGTTAGAATAATTAATTGTTTTACCAAATTTTTTCCTAAAGTAACACTAGAAAGTTACGTGAGTTAGTCATAATAGCGACGATTTATGATATAATGGTCCATGTCATTTTACTTACTTACTTCCCAGTGGTATCCCAGCCTAAACCACTTGATCTAGAACTATAAAATTAGGTAAGTGGTGAAGACGCGTAGATGCTAAAAAAGGTGTTAGAAAAATGTGGTGTCTAAATTATTAAAATTGAATAAAAAGGGTAAAAAGCTGGTAATGGGATAGTTGAAAGAAATTTTAAATATCAAAATTTCTATAATTGTTTTTGAATACCTTTATAAATGTCTGAAATAAATTATCAGGACTAATTAAATTAAGCGGAAGCGGAGGGTTAAAATATGATTTCTTCCAACTGGGTACAATTTTATTACCAGATTTATTAGCTTAAGGCTGTGAATTACTTTTTTAACTAATACCTGGAATATACCTTCCGGGATTTTGTTATTTAATCGTTAAAGGGTTAAAGAAATTTTCTTTAGGTGTGAACAATTTTTACGTATTTGAGCTTGAGTCGGAAGTTAACAGAAGTTTTTTTTTCTTTTTGCACAAGAAAAAAAATTGCATAAAAATTAATAACACTTTAAAGGGTCAATGAGGAATTTTTATCAAGTTGAAAATAATTCCTTAAAATATATATTGAGGATTCAAAATTAAAATAAACTAGAGTAGTTCCCGTCGAAATCGACGTTTTTTTGTGTTTTAAATTAGGTAAAGAAATGCTATGATATTAGAAATTCTTAAACAGAGAAATTCTTCTTAAGCACTTAAACAGAGAGATATCCTTATGTGTGTTTTTGCGAGATATACTGCAGTTTAGTTTGAAATATTTCCTACAGCTAATTCCCCAGTCATTTCATTGTTTGGCCCAAGAAATTGTGTAAAAAAATCTTTACCCTTCCATTGAAGATAATTTTATGTGCCTTAATCAAGCATTTCAGTTGGTGCACCTATTCAGATAAGTCTGCCTTAGTTCGATATAAAGTCGATAATATTGCTGAATTTTAAAGGTTGTTAATTAGAAATATGCAAAGAATTAAAAAAGGTGTGCACAATAAACTGGACTCGAACCCAGGACCCTAAGATGACAGGCAATTACGCTAAGATTTATACACATTCTATCAGGATCATCGTTGTTGGTCCTGACTGTTGTTTTTATATGCTCTTACGTTATTATTTCCTTGCAATTCTTAATTTTTTTTTGTTTTAGTTTTTGTTCGAATAATATAATTTTCTTTCATTCTTCTCGCATGTAGCCATCGATGACTGTATCCTCTCAAATGTAAATATTGTGAAGTCCTAAAACTGTTAAAGTCATTTTCGTGTACTATGCGGTTGGAAATGAACTGGAAATTTCAATTATCTTTTAAAGCTGCTAAAGTAGCGCATGATAACAAAATTAGTTATCTCAGTATAATCAGCCCACGATAGCAATCTTGTTAATATAGTTTTGTAGGTACTTAACTGTATGAACAATTTAGCAGGACTTTATGCTGATGTGAGTCTTAAATTTATCATTAAAAAATAGATTATACAGAAATATCCCTTGAAATGTTATTTTGATAAACTGTTTATAAACATTGGTAAGAAAGGTAATTTTGATAACCGCCGACTCTAAGCTGATAGCTACTGCTGAAATATATGTATGTACAGTAGGACGTATCGAAAAATTTAGATTGTATTCTAAGAGGTTTCAAAAGTTTCATGGGGTTGTGAAAATCACAAAAAAAAAGGGTGATTAAAAAAAAGGATGTCTTCTTCGCCCGCAAGGACAATTTTGAGAAAAATAGTAAAAAATAACGATCCTAAAATGCTCTGATATTTGTAATATTTGTGGGAAGTAGGAATGGAGAGAGGAAACCAAGTAAAGCATTAGAAAGTAGTAGAAACATGTGCAATTTGATGATTTTACCTCAGCCAATTCAATTTTTTTAGTTTCGAAAATCTTGGACACCTCCATCAACCTGCTAATTAGTTAGAAATTTGTAATATACTGTGTGAATTGCTGTTTATTTACAAAAAAGAATGGTTACACATAGGGCCATGGTACTCAACGGGTCCTGAAGAATTATCTACGTGTTAAGCAAGCTTGAAATCAATTGTTTCACCAACACTCCAAAATTTGTGGAGGATGCCTCGATCCATTTTCCAACCTTGACCAAAAAATATCAGTAGTTGGTATCAAAATTATTCACCGTTTTCATATGCATACATAAAAACATACATACATAGAACATTTTTTCTTATACATACATACATATCAGTGATCTGCAACGAGTAGCTTTTTTGTGACTAAGTATATCCGAAAAAAATATGTATAAAAACCTACTCAACCCATATCGCACGCAACCCGACTCATACTCACTTATACGAAGCTGCAATGCGACGGCTCAAATGAAAATGAGTATCCTAAATCACGAGTCAGATCGGGTAAAGTTCGGGTTTTTCGGTTCATTAATACTTATGGTTGTTGTCGTCTTGTTGATACTTATTCTACTTACCCAAACACTCGGGTTCGAAGCAAATACTCAAATCACTCGGGTCATTCTGCCACTGATAAAAAGCAGAGCGCAGTAGAGCGTAGCAGTGAGAATGAATGAGTTTTTTGTATTTGCTTTGTGCTTCTTTTTCCTGAGCACTTAGTTAGAAACAGAAAAACACGTGTTCGTCTTGTGTTGTTTTTCTTTTTGTTTATGCAGTGCTACACTCAGAACAAAATCCGCATTTGAAATCAACATTTTAGCATTTTGACATAAAAACTTTTGATTTTACCATAAAAATTTTGAAATTAAAGTAAAAACTTTTGTTTCAAGAAATAAAAATTTTGAAATAACAAATAAAAATGTTTTCTCAAAAACTGTAAAATGTTGATTCAAAATGTTAATTGTTAAAATAAAACGTTTGAAAACAAGTTTTTAATGTCTTAAATGAAAAAAAAAAAATATATTGAATTGAATGTAGCTCCGTTATGTTTCACAGATTTTGGTATTAAACGATATTAAATGAACATTTTAAAATTTTAAAAAAACATTTTGTAGTATTTGATTATACAATAACCCATTTTGTTTCAACATTTTTTTCAAAACTTTTACATATTGATTTAAAAGGGGAAATTTTTTAAAACAATAGCTTCAGCCATTTCAATACAAAAGAATAAACTTTTGAGCATGAAAAAAAATGTAAAATTGGCAGATATACCAATGAAAAATTTTGATTTTACAAATGTTTTTTTCTGAGTGTATGTGTTGTTTTTTGTTTTTATCTAACGAAACCATTAACAACGTAAGTAATTTGAATTATGTTAAGTATTATGAATCTACAATAAGTTGATTTTTCACGAGTGTACATATAATTCGCAGCGCAAAATGACATAGGTCCATACAACATCAACATCAGCGAACGACTGAATTATATTCTCTTCTGTTGTGAGCTTTATGTACATGCAGAGCTGCCAGGTGGCGGGATTTTTCCCCTTTTTCGGGATTTTTCGTACAAAACGGGGAGGCGGGGAAAACATTGATAAAAACGCGGAAAATTAAAAATAAAATAGAGTGTGAAAAAATATATCGGTTATTAGAAAAACCAACTACAATTTTTTGTTTTAATTACATAAATTTTTTGTTTGCCATTTTTTACAAATCTGAATGTCTCATATATGGAAAAATAGAACTAACTTTGAAGACTTATTGATTGTTTCATGCGAAAGGAATACATTAATATTCATAATATTATTTTTGATGTAGACTTAAACTATTTCGATATTTTTTTAAGGTGCTATATAATAGCATGTTTCCACGGCACTCTGAATCAAGTATTTTGGCTAGCGAATTAAGAATGTGAAATAGCCTGTTCCCACGAAGAAATCTTAATTCAGTTTGACAGCTGAAACTATGTAGAGCTGAAAGCAATACTCACTTTGACAGCGGTCTTTGACTTTTTGTTTTGTTTGTCTTTCTTCCATTGCTGTTTTCGATTAGTTTTCGATAAAAATTAGAGATAAAATCGATTTCTACTTGATTCGGATGTTAATTCAAACTGAATCAACTTCGAATGAGGTAATTCAGCTTGTCAAATGTTGTATGGCGAATTAGTTAATTCGGAACATAATTCAGCCTCGAATTACGAATGAGAGCCGAATTACGTTGTTCAGGGTGCCGTGGAAACATGCTATAAAGGGCCATTCATAGATAGTAATAATGAAAAATAAAACTTTAAGCTTTAAAACATTTTCACACGTTATTTCGGATTAATTCGAGTGGAATGATTTCGACCAAGAATTTAGATCGTTAAGAAATATAAATTTTTCAAATACATCATCACAAATTATCCAGGAATTCTGGAAAGAAGTTATATTTTTCATTGATTCAGATGATATTTAAAAAAAAAATAGTGTCGTTTATTTTTTGCTTTCCCTATAGCGGAACAAGTGCTGAAAATGCTTTTTCAGCTATTAATTTAAATAAAACAAAAATAAGAGACTTTCTGGACGATACCACTCAATGCAATTCTTACAATTTTTTATAATCTCAAAAACGTAACGTTCGAGTCAAAATACAATATCGCTTAAAATTTTCATTTTTATTTTTATTTTTCTTATAGATACGTACGTTTTTCCTGTTTGTTATTATTTTTGTTATAGTTAAGTGAAGCAATAAACTTGATATTTCTTTAAATTATTATTTATTAAACAATTTAAAAACCGGGGAAAAAAACGGGGAAATTCGAAGTTAAAAACGGGGAAAAATATTCATTTGTATGCAAAAATAGGGATTTTTTTTCGCTGAAACCTGGCAGCACTGTGTACATGTGAAAAGTTACGCTCACAGAGAGCTCAGTGAGCTATGGAACGCCCTGCGCTGGTATAGAACAACAAGTAACTCGAGTATAATTCGAGTATCCGATTTCTATCGGATACTCATTGCAGTTCTCTGATACATGTATATGTTTTTTTTTCATTTGAAATTTTTTTTTCTTTGTTATTTTAAATGTTTTAACTTCAATCACTTTATTTTTCAAAAAAAAAAAAAAAAACTTTAGCCACTCTTTTCGAATGTTCAAAAAGCTTGCAAAAAATATTAAATAAAGAACATTTAAACATCAGATTATTGTACTCAATATCCCACTGATATTTAATATCAAAAAATTTCGCCAAATAATCGCTTGGATAGCTTTATAGAGAAATGCAGCCATTCTAACCACGGTTTTGAAAATATCAAAATTTTCTCAAAAGTTGGCACATCTACATGGTATCGCCCTCATTTTGACATCTCAATAATATTTGTGCATGTAGCTGCTTTCCCTCAGCGACTACCACAAGAAAAATCTTATCAAAATAATATATAGATAAATAACTGGCCATTTCAGCCCTTGAAAGGACTTCGACCTAGCTTCTTATGATGAATTGCGTTGTGCGTGTTATTAAGTTTGTACACAATTCACCGAGAACCGGACCTACATGTTTAATGCCGACTCCGAACGGCGATGAACAGAATGTTGGTGTTCTCAAGAAGCTTTACATGGCATTTTGATTACTCTCTGAGGTTTGCCATTGTCTGCAGAGAGGTGGCGGCCGTACAGAAAAATTATTTTAATTCAAATAATTTTAATCAAGTGCGGCCACGCATTTTAATCAACTACGCCACGGACGACACATTCAAAATTAGTTTCTTAAAAAAAAGAAGGCGTGTGACCACACGATAGAAGTGATAACTTCTCATTTTTCAATTCTAAAAGTTATATCTATGCACATAAATACTAACTTTTATGTTATATAAAATATTACAGTACACACTCGATAATCTCAATCCTTGATACACGCAATTCCTTGATTTTTGCAACAGTTCGAGTCATTTATAAGTGCAACTTATGTAAAAAAGTTACCTCAATAACTGCAACTGACTACGCTTTAAATTTTAATATGTTTGGTTTTTTCTTTCTTAATTTATTCGAGATTATAGGTGCACAGGTCGACATTCACGAAAAAAAATAAGGTGCAGTTCTATAAGATGCATGGGCCTCTCAGCCCATGCCACAATCGATCTTTTACGCACCAAATTCCCAAATCGTGTTTTCAGCCGTCTTGGCAATGTCAGTTGGCCGCCTCGAAGCTGCGATTTTACGCCTTTGGACTTTTGAAGTGATAACTTCTTTAGGCGCGTTTGACAATTTCTGATCAGTGATTTTCTCGATTCAATCGTCAGCATATCGTTAGATTCTGCCGCTGCTTTTGTATGTTCGAACATGTGCGCACTCGCATCGTAGTCGTTGCTACACATAATCTTACGTTTGCATTTTGTTATTTTGTTGTTGTTGTTTGTGTCAACATTTTTATCATGCGTGTGTAGGTTTGTGCTTATTATAGTTTGTACGTACATACAGGGTGGGCCAAAAAAAAGTTTTATATGAGTTTTTTTTATAAAATGAACAAAATTAAATTTTTTCCATGCTATAATATATGCAAAAAAATTTATTTAGTGCTTGAATCATTTCCGGATTGTTAGTATAACATCGGTCCTTCACGGTTTCCCACAAAAAAAAGTCCGAAGGCGTAAAATCACAGCTCTGAGGCGGCCAATTGACATTGTCAAGACGGCTGAAAACACGATTTGGGAATTGGGTCCGCAAAAGATCGACTGTGGCATGGGCTGAGTGGCCCATTCATCTTATAGAACGGCATCATATTTTTTTTCGTGAATTCACATAATCGTGCTAAGAACTTTTCTCGAATAAATCAAGAAATAAAAAACTTTTTTACATAAGTTGCACTTATAAATGCCTCGTACTGTTGCAAAAACTGAGGAATTGCCTGTATCAAGAGTTGAGATTATCGAGTCTGTACTGTAATATTTTATATAACATAAAAATTATTATTTATGTACATAGATATATCTTAGAATTGGAAAATGAGAAGTTATCACTTCTATCGTGTGGTCACAGGCACACACCTTCTTTCTTTTTTTTTTTTTTGTGGGGAACCGTAAAGGACCGATGTTATGCCAACACTTCGGAAACGATTCAAGCCCCAAGGAAATTTTGTTCATTTTATAAAACAACTCATAAAAAACTTTTATTTGGCCCAAACTGTATGTACGTACAAACTATAATAAGCACAAACCTACACACGTATGATAAAAATGTTGAAACAAACAACAACAACAAAATGCAAACGTAAGATCATGTGTAGCAACCAGTGTTGCCATATTTTTTTTAAAAAAAACTTTAATTTCCAGAAAAAAAAACTTGTTTTTTTGTGAAAAAACTTAATATTAAAAATTAACTAAAACATGTATTTTTAAAATGTGTGCTTTATAATTTTTGGCAATTCGCTTTGTTCTCTCGTTGTCCCGTTATTTTGGCCACTTCATTTCTCAAGAAAATACGGAAGACTTGATCGTCAACTCTGAATGTATGTAAACTGAAGCGTCAAGTTTAAAAAGGAATGCCAAAAATTGACCGCCAAGACTCGACGAAGGGAAACCGAGACAAAAGAACAGAAACAATGACAGCTACAATAATATCAACAGCGTTGCCATAAAAATGAACTTTGAAAAGGAGTGAAAATTAGTAGTAGCAGCTTCGAATCATACTTATGTTTTTGAAGTAACATACAATTTAGTTTATCTATTTGATTCATAGATTCAATAAAATAAAAAGCATCGTTTTAAGGGGGAAATATACCCAGAACTTTTTTTTTCAAACAAATTTTTACTGTTTCTTTAAGCTTAATTTTCAAGTCGATATCTCAAAAAATAACAAAGTTATAGCCTAGTGAGTGAACCGCCTTCTAGAGCGCGTAGTGCTGGCCCTTATTTTCAAACGTGTTTTCTCGAAACCATGTTTTCAAAGTCGGTGACCAAGATTTCTCGAAGCTCAGTGAACCGATCGTTTTGATTTTTTTGCAGATTTGTTTTTCGTACTCGTTATTTATGTCCGGAAGTCCGTCATTTTGTGAAAAATCAATATTTTCAAAATCGGTTATGACGAGTACGAGTTTTAAGTATCTAGTTTAATAATTTATTTAATTTTTTTGTTTCAGTTGAATTTAGGAGGAGCAATCTTGGTCACCGCATTTTCAGAGCGCTCTACAAAAAATGCTGTATCTACCTTAATATTAAAAATAAAAAAAAATAAATAACTGGCCATTTCAGCCCTTGAAAGGACTTTGACCTAGCTTCTTATGATCAATTGTGTTGTGCGTGTTATTAAGTTTGTACACAATTGACCGAGAAATGGACCTACATGCTTAACGCCGACTCCGAACGGCGATGAACGGAATGTTCTTATTCTCAAGAAGCTTTACATGGCATTTTGATTACTCTCTGAGGTTTGCCATTGTCTGCAGAGAGGTGGCGGCCGTACAGAAAAATTATTTTAATTCAAATAATTTTCTGTCGCTGGCTGGGGTTCGAACCTGGGTCTCCAAGGTTCTTTGACATAGCGGCCACGCACTTTAACCAACTACGCCACGGACGCCACCTTAATATTAATTTTTTTTAATAAAAAACACTAAACATACTCTTGAATGTGTATATTTTAAGGTATAAAAACCCTCATTTAAAAATATCCCTTAGGTTTCCTTAAAAAAATGCACAAACATGACCTTTTTTCTACGGCCGCTGGGTATATTTCCCCTCTTAATCGTAAAAACTTGAAAAACTGGGTAAAATAAAATAAAACTTTATTTTTTTAGGAAAAAACTTGAAAACTTTCTACCCTCTCAAAAAACTGGCAAAACAAGTTTTATCTGCCCACATGGCAACACTGGTAGCAACGACTACGATGCGAGTGCGCACATGTTCGAACATACAAAAGCAGCGGCAGAATCTAACGGTATGCTGACGATTGAATCGAGAAAATCACTGATGAGAAATTGACAAACGCGCCTAAAGAAGTTATGACTTCAAAAAATAAAACAAAAAAATATGCCAAATGAGAACCCTGAGGAAGAGCTTTTATTTTTTTTATATGTATTATGATAAAGGGATACGGGGATATCCAGAATATCCTAGAATATTATGAATTATTTTTGTCATATTGAATTTGAAAATCCTTTGTTTATTGTTTTTTTGGGATTTTTTATATAATAAAAATTAAAAATATATGTGCCTAAGGCTAGCAAAGGCTTATTTTATAATTTGAAATAAAACTACTCTCGCAAAGTAATTTCTGAAGAGTAAAAAAAGTACCCTCGAAAATTTTCAAATATCATCACTGGAATGAGCACCACTGCTGCAAAAAGACTATTTTTCTGCTTTCAGTTGCCGCTCACATTGTGCTCTCTTCTGAGCGAGAGAAATGGTGGCGACTTCATTAGGAAATTAAATGCGATGTCAAGTTATTGTGGACAAATTTATTTTTTCACATAAATTTTGTATCGAGCTTTATTGCAATGCAATTAGAATTTCAAATTTTATTTGAATAAAATGCGTTGTGAAGTCGAATTCTTCTGGAGAATTTATTGTTGACAATTCAGAAGATTATGAAACCTAAACATAAACAACTGTTCACTATGCATTCATACCAATTCATTTTAATTTCATTCACTGTATTACCCTTAAGTAATCCTCAATTTAATGTTCTTTAACTTTGCCAAACTTTTTTCAATAAAAATAAAGAAAAACACAAAACAAAAATCGATTTTAATATTGTCGAATTTCGACTATTGAGTAATAATTCCCCATAAGAGATACCAATATTTGAAATCAAATAATCTAAATACGTAAAATCAAAGAATAACATTCTATGACTAGAATTCGAAGACAGCAGACATTAGTAAAATATGATCAATGTTTTCTATGATATGAACAAATCTGTGTGTTGTTTGTGGTTCAATTGGTGAAGCAAATCGAAATTGAGAAAGCTACTCGAGTTTTTTGTCGTTTACTACTTTTATTGTTTATTTTCTACTCGAGTCTTTAAATACTCACTTTATTATATCTATTTATTTTCAGCGTGAAGTTGACCCGCCTCCTTCACTTTGGCTCTGCTATCTAGTAAGCAGTTGGCGCATGTTTACGCTGGGTGGTCTGCTTAAGTTGTTCGGTGATTTATTTGCACTGATCGGACCACTGGCCATACAACAAATAGTGCAATATATCGAAACCATGTATAGCACATTGCCAGGAGCACAGCAACAAGGACAAAAACCACAACAGCAGCTAGAAATGAAAAACAACAGCAACAGCATTCCAAGCAATTCATCAATTATCCTGCAGGGATTGGAATATTTGTACAATCGCAGCATACGTGCAACAGGATCAATTACGACAAATCTAAATCCGTACAGCAATAGCAGCTTCAACAACACCAACAACAGCAACAACATTTTCTATAGCAATTATAATGCAATTGCAAATGAAGACGACAACGACGAAAATTACAATGGCGCTGAAGTGAAAATTTACTGTGTTGGTTGGTTAGATTTAGTGTCGAATGGCTGGGCGATCGCCTGGATTGTGCTGTTGGCAGCTCTGGCACAGGGTGGGCTATCACAGGCATCCACACACATTCTCAACATGACAGGCATCCGTATTAAAACGTCGCTGCAGGGTTTGATCTATCGTAAAACATTGCTACTCAATTCGAGTTGCATCAATGTGGACAACAACAACAAAAACAACAATGTCGAGGAGAAGCAACAACAGCGCCCCTCAGAACGGGAAACAGAGCAGAGTACGGTAGAAAGAACAAAAATGTCAACATTGAAATCTTCAGAGTTAACTGATAGCAATAGCGCCACAAATGGTGAAAGTTGCAAGAATAACGGTGCTGCAAATGACAGTGGTAGCGGTAAGTCATGCGAGTGTTTTATTGTCTAAGTGATGGAAAAAAAAAAAAAAAAAGTGTACACTTCATTTTTCTCATTTGATATTTTGAACTAAAAAAGTTTATGGGTAAATAGGAAAGGAAACGTACACAAGGAGGTTTTCATGTGTTGTTTTTGAAGTTTTTTAAATTTTCCCGTTAGAGTAGTCAAATTAAGTGAAAATTAATGAAGAATTCGAAGTTGTTTTTAGGCCCTGCAAAAAATCATTTTTTGTTTGGTTTTAATACGATTTTTGTATTGAACGTCACACAGCAGATATACCGGAAAAATCACTAAAGATTTGAAAAAGGTTGTAAATGAAAGCTTAATGTGATGTTTGTTAAGTTATTTAATCAGTTAAATCAGCTTTTGCAGAAATCGCCATTACAGTTACAGAAATAATAATTTTGTACCAAAAACTTTTCTCCAAAAAGACATCAACATGGAGGTTATTTTCAAAGTATATAGTAGACTTGCAGCAATAAATAATACAAAACTGTTAAATAATAAGCAATTTCAGAAAAAACAACAGAGTGACGTTCAATACATTTTGTGACGTTCAATACATTTTGTTGCGCTTATCCAAATATTTTAAATTAAATTGGGAGTTTAACAAAAAACAGGTTTATTCTTTTACAAAAAAAAAAAAAGTAAATATAAAGTATATTATTCAACATAAAATTTTCATCCAATTATTTTTTCTTTATTTTTTTACAAAAAATTAAAAAAGTCAATATCTAGTTAAATTTAACAATACAACTTCTGAAGCCTTTAAAACCACGTCTTCATTTTATATCATTGGAAATATATCATTGAAAAAAACGTAAAAAAATGAAAATTATAAAAAAGAAAAAAATTATAGAACGTGTTGCTGGCATGGTATTGAACTTAAACAAATTAAGAATGAGTCAACTTATTGCAATATTTTCTAAAATTTTGTACTTTTCCTCAAAATAGATGAAATAACTTTTCCAATGATACTATATTACCGGTAATCGGTCTTAAGTTGATTGAGCTACGTTGTCTCCAAATATACCCTATTTTGGCCACGAAGAATTATTCTAAAAATTTATAACTTCGAATTTGGTTTTCAAATCAATAAACCAATGCAAGAAAAATATTTGAGAGAAATCGGAGATGATCAGTGCAACTGTGAAATGGACGATATCAGTTAGTAAAAACAAAAAGCAAAAATCAGGTCAAAGTCATACATAGGTACCATTCTTTTTGCTTTCGTTTATATTCTTCATTTCGTACCTTATCTAGCTTTATTTTTTCCCGATATCTTCGTGCTCTTTCAGCAGGAGTTAATTTTGCTCTTTTACTCTTAAATATACAAAAACGAAAAACAAAATGAATACTTCAGCCGGTGGTGTGACATATCTTAAAAGTGACGTTCATATTCAATACATTTGCCACTATTTAGTTTTTTTTTTCTTAGCAATTTTATTTTGCAAATATACGAAAAAAATGAAATTAATCAAAACCTATGAAACAATGATTTTAAACTTAGATTTTTTTGATTTACTATTTTTGCTTTAATAAAACTCCGCGTGACGTTCAATACATTTTTACACGTACTTATCATGATGAACTGAGAAAAACAAAAAAATTTACTTTAATATTATTTAATCGTCTTAATTTTTAGAATTTTATGAGAACTAATCTCTGCACTTCCTTAATATAACTTACTTGTCATCTATACCTCTCCTAAATTAAATGGAGATATTAAGAAATAAATGCTATCCTTACAAAACAGTTATTATTTGTTAAATTTTTGCATTGTTTTCAACCTTTTTTCACGTTTTTCATCAAAAAGTGTAACTGGGGACACATATTTTTGTATTTAGCGAGTACGAGAGAGCAATATAACATTCTTCAAAACAAATATGCAAACAATTTTAGGATTCTGAAAAGTATATTTTGTCAATAAATATTCTTCAGTGATCGCTTTCTCATGTTTTATTTGTTTTTTGACGTAGAATACGTCATTCTCGGAGGTAAGTAGGGTGGGTGGAGGTGTCGGTATTTATATCACTTTTTGAGCCTTTGGTGGGCCTAAAGTACTGATCCTACAATGTTGATGTTAGCACTTGTTGGTCTGCTTGATCCTCAATGCGACAAAAATTCATTTTAGACCTCTCTAACTTATATAAATTTTACACAATTACATGAAATATAAAGCCAACATTTGATGTTTTTGTTTGCTAAAACTTGTTACCTATTTATCGACAGTTTCCGGTTTTATCGACAAAACCATCAAATTTGTATGGGAGCCCCCCTAAGGAGTGGTCGGAGGGAATATGTGTCAAAGGCAAAAATGTTTCTTTGGCAAAAATAATGAGGTTCGGTGATACATATTAACCCTTTCCGGCACAAACACAGTAAAATTTGTATGGGAGCCTCCCTAAGGAGTGGTCGGAGGGAATAGAAGTCAAAGGCAAAAATGTTCCTTTTGCAAAAGTAATGGGGGTCGGTCATACATAATAACCCTCTCCGGCACTCTCTTAAAGGTCATATGCTCAGGTGTATGGAATTAATAAAACAAAACCCATAAAATTGTATGGGAGCCCCCCTAAGGAGTGGTCGGAGGGAATAGGTTTCAAAGGCAAAAATGCTCCTTTTGCAAAAGTAATGGGGGTCGGTGATACATATTAACCCTTTCCGGCACAAAAACCATAAAATTTGTATGGAGCCCCCCTAAGGAGTGGTCGGAGGGAATAGGTGTTAAAGGCAAAAATATTCCTTTTGCAAAAGTAATGGGGGTCAGTCATACCTATGAACCCTTTGCGGCACTCTCTTAAAGGTCATATACTCAGGTGTATGGCATAAATATTTTGCTAAATATTTTTTAAAAAAGATGTCATCAAAAGCGAATTGAATAACACAGTGTGACGACAAAAAAAGCACAACCAAACTTTATAGAAATTCTTAAAGAGGCACATGTTGTGAGTCCATCGCACTTGGTCTGACCTCTCAATGTCGTCACAATTTTTTTTAATTCGTTTTTAAAGTTGAAGGGTTCGATTTTTGTTGCGTGGACGTTCATTGAATTTTTACAGCTATTTGCCTTGTTGGAAATGAAAAACAAATTCCACTTCTTTTCAGTAGAATTTCACGTAGAATAAGGGTGTATAAAAATAAATACGATAAAATACAAAATGAAGCGTGTAGCGAAGCAATTTCCTTAATTTTTCTTTAATTTCATAAAACAAATTAGTGTTTCTATAAATTTATATGATATAATGCTGCATGAATGACATCTTTTTTTCACAAAAATTAATTGCATGCAAAAATACCTTTTCATTGAATCCAAAACCATCAATATCGGTTGAGAATTGGCAAAATGGCGGCAGTTTAAGCGTTTTTTTTCGTCATACAAAACTGATTCCCATGTATATGTTGTTATCATACAAAGTGCTCTCATTTTGTCAAATCTAAACCGATTTTGGACATCTTTAGCTCATTGGAAAGAAAATATGATGAGTAACATACATCTACAGCATTGCCATATAGATATTTGAAAAATATAAAAGCTACTATGGAACGAATGTTTATTCGTTTTTTTTTATTATATTTTTATTTTCAATAGAATTTTTATATGAATGAATTTGTACGAGTGTATAAAAAAGCACGCTGCACACCATATAATCTGAAACATTTTTGTAAGATAATTTTGAAAAAATTGTAGAGCATTTAATTTTAAGAGCATTGACGAGCGTGAATCTTGCAGCGGCGCGACGTACACCTTGACGACTGCAGCGCCCGTTTTGCCACAACGGCGGGTAGCCATAAGTGTACAGTGACCACAGGTCAAGCCCTCGGAGAGTGCAGAATATTTTACATTTTGACCTGAACTCAAAAAATGTTGAACTGTTCTTAGTGGAGAAAAGATCAGAAAAAATGCAACATTTTTTCAATGCTGTACTGTTGCTTACTTTTGAGAAAAATTGTTATAATATTTATTTTGTCATCCTTGAAAAAGCTCAAATTTTAATGAAATGTCAATGATAACATTTAATATTTTCCTAACATGTCACTTTTTTTTGTTCATTCAGTTGGTAGCATTTGAGGGCAGAATTTAAAATCGTCAACTTTGAGAGTGAAAAATTCTGCATTTTTTCTACTTTCGAGGTCAACATTGTCGATAAAAGAACTCGATTTAATTTACAGGTCAGAATTTTTTTTGAGAAAAAAGCACATAAAGGGCAGAATTCCCAAAGAGGGCAGAAAAAATGCAGAATATTTTTGAGAAAAGTAAACGCCATAAGATAGGACTGTAAATGCCGAAGATAAACTTAAATGAATGATTTACAATTTATATAGATTGTAATAATAAAATCTAAATATAATAAAAAAAAAACGAATAAACATTCGTTCCATAGTAGCTTTTATATTTTTCAAATATCTATATTGCAATGCTCTAGATATATGTTACTCATTATATTTTCTTTCCAATGAGCTAAAGATGTCCAAAATCGGTTTAGATTTGACAAAATGAGAGCACTTTGTATGATAACAACATATACATGGGAATCAGTTTTGTATGACGAAAAAAAACGCTTAAACTGCCGCCATTTTGCCAATTCTCAACCGATATTGATGGTTTTGGATTCAATGAAAAGGTATTTTTGCATGCAATTAATTTTTGTGAAAAAAAGATGTCATTCATGTAGCATTATATCATATAAATTTATAGAAACACTAATTTTTTTTATGAAATTAAAGAAAAATTAAGGAATTTGCTTCGCTACACGCTTCATTTTGTATTTTATCGTATTTATTTTTATACACCCTTATTCTACGTGAAATTCTACTGAAAAGAAGTGGAATTTGTTTTTCATTTCCAACAAGGCAAATAGCTGTAAAAATTCAATGAACGTCCGCGCAACAAAAATCGAACCCTTCAACTTTAAAAACGAATTAAAAAAAATTGTGACGACATTGAGAGGTCAGACCAAGTGCGATGGACTCACAACATATGCCTCTTTAAGAATTTCCATAAAGTTTGGTTGTGCTTTTTTTTTTGGTCGATTTCGTCACACTGTGTAATTCTACGTCTTGTGCTACGACATAGTCGAAACTACTGTATCTTTTTCTTTTTGGTTTTACCTAAAAACAGAGTTAAAAGAGCGGGGACAAAAAAAGAGCATGTTGTTTGCAATGAACCCTTATATATGAAAATGTATGACAACTTCATAAATAATACGCAACCAAGGGATATTTTCCTGTCATTTATTAATTCTCTACCACGCACAATGGCTCGATTTTTGAGAAGTTGTTGCAAAAATCAATTTTGGTGTGGTTAAAATTGGAAAAATCTTATGATGGGGCTTGTTCAACAATTGTGCATGGTTCACGAGAAGTTTTTTAAAGTTTTTAAAAAGTTTTTTAAATCAATTGAAAAATTGTACAAGGCGATTGAAAGTTCGTTTTGTAGAGCTGGTTTATAGTTTATAATTTTGAGAATTACAAAAAAAATATCTGTGTGACCGCCACGCACGGTAGGTTAGGTAAGGTTGACGCGGCTGTCTCTTATGAGACACACTTAGGCCAATTAGGCCCGTTGTGGTACCAGGGGTTAGTTATTCTCCACTCTATCTGAACCAATTGGAGCTATTTATGAAGCCTAGTATTCGGTAGACTGAAGATTTTGAGAGCTCATCTGGGTCACTGTGGAACTAGTTACCTAGGAAAAGGTGGCGCTTTCTGGCATGGTTTCCAAACCGAGTGTCCTGTTGGAGGAAGAAGTTTCCTAATGTAAGAGTGTCCTATGGCACCTCCCTTCCATTGGGAAGTGGCTTCTAGACGGATTGCTGTGTTTGCAGCCATCTGTTTTGTGAGGATATCTAGTGGTGTCAGGTGGAGCATAATGTCGAGTGCATCCGTTGGAGTGGTTTTCAGCGCTCCGCTGATACACAACTCAGCTCACCGTTGAACTTTGCGAAGTATATTGAGTTGTGTTTGTTTGTTAAGGTCGGGCCATCAAACTATAGCACCCTATAACAATATTGGCCTTATAACAGCGGTATAGAGCCAGTGAGTAACCTTAGGTTGTAATCTCCATTTGCTAGCCACTGCTTTCTTGCATGAATATAGGGCTATATTGGCTTTTTTGGCTCTCTCGAGCAGATTCGGTTTCCAATTTAATTTCCTATTTAAGATGAGACCCAGGTATTTTGCTTGTTTCGAGAAATTAAGTCTTGTATTTCTCTGTTTTGGAGGACTGATTGTGGGTAAGTTGTGTTGTCTAGTTTTATCAGGATTAAGGCTGAGTCCACAGCAGGTATCCCAGTTTACGAGATAATTTTGCATATCTCGCAGAGTGGATACATATTTTCCTGAGATAACAATAGCAACATCATCAGCGTAGGCTATCACCCTGCACCCCTCTCGTTCCAGTTTACTCAGTAGTTCATTCACCGCTAGGTTCGAGAGTAGAGGAGAAAGAAATCCTGAGGAGCTCCCCTTGGTACAGATCTTAGCGTGGATGCTGTTCCGAGTTTTGCGCTTATAGTCCTGTCTACTAGCATTTGATTTATAATTGCTATCAGCGCAGAATCCACCCCAAGTCAGCGTCCGTCAGCGCATTAGTGATAACCTCTGCTTTGACGTTGTTAAAGGAACCTTCTATATCAATGAAGGCTATCATTGTGTATTCCTTCTGATGAAGGGTCTTTCAATGATAGATACTATGGAGTAGAGAGCTGTTTCCACAGATTTGTCTTTGGCGTAGGCATGTTGTGCTGGTGAGATTGGATTTACTTCTATTTTTTGTCTCAAGTGAATATCTTATTAGTCTCTTGAGAGTTTTTAGAGGAAAAGATGAGAGACTGATTGGTCGAAGGTCTTTTAGGTTTACGTGTGAGCTTTTTCCTGTCTTAGGTATAGAAACTACCTTCACGTGTCGTCAACGTTTTGGGATGTGATTCAGGTCAAGGCAGCTTTGATAGATCATCATAAGACATTGATGTATGATGTCATAAGTCTTTTGAATTTCAATTGGGGCTATGCCGTCAGGTCCTGGTCCCATATTAGCTTCAATTGTGTGATTATATGTAAGGAGTTGTCAAAAAGCACCTCTCTTGTTGGAGCATCCCCTATCTTTGAACAGCCCGGGAACGGAGTGTGTTTCAACCAAGATATTGGGAGATTCTTCACTGTTGGTGGTCCAGGTTCCGTCTTCTTTTTTCATGAAGCTCGAGTTAGGAGGACTAGATGCCAGTCTCGACATCCTAAGTCACGACGCTTTAGAGCAAACATGCTCACGTAGTGGCCCGTATGGCCCACGTGGCCCTACATACAAATTTTTTGCTATCTTAATTTTGTCTTTACGATGAGCCAAAATCAAAGAACGGCTGCAAAAAACAACATCACAAACCGCACTCGTTCAGTGTTCAGCACATTTTCCAGCGAACTTTACAAAAACAAATGCATGCAAAGCCAAAATAAAAGAACGCACACTCGATGATGTCGATGCTGAAGCTGATTGGTCCGTTACTTGTATGTCGAGTAATTTGTCATGACTTGTGATTTTATTGCATTGTAATTGTTTTTTTTTTGTTTTGTTGATTTTTTTGCCAAACGCAACGATTTGAAAGTTCTCCACGCACGGTAGAAGTGAAACTTTAATCCAAAAAAGTAGAGATTTTTAAGTAGTTAATTGATTTACTCTTTAATATAATCATACTAAGGGTACCATTTATGCATAATGGGTGGACCATCTATTGGTTTATTTTTAAATAATAAGTTATTTTGACGCTGGCTGCTGTTTTCCACTTGAAATCTTGACATAAAGTCAGTATCATACCTCCGCGGAAAGGAATGAGTCGCTTTACGCTTGAACAACGTTGGGAAATATTGGAAACTTATTTCCAAAGTGAGTGCTGTGTAGCCCAAAGAGTACGTTATTTGAAAAGAAGATGATTTGGGCGAAAAATCATATTTTCTGGTGAGGCGCATTTTCATCTCTGCGGCTACGTTAACAAACAAAATTGCCGCATCTCGGGCTCGGAAAACCCGTACGTTATTGTCGAAAAGCCGATACATCCCAGTTAGGACAGTTTGGTGTGGATTGTGGAGTGGTGGCATTATTGGATCATTTTTTCTTCGAACATGAGGCTGGGAACAACGTTTCGGTCAACGGTGGGCGTTTGCAGAGCTATGTTAATTGACTTTTTTTTACTGAAATTGGAAACATGAATTTGGACGACTTCTCGTTCATGCAGGATGGCACGCCATGCCACGCAGTCAATGCCACAATCGATCTTTTGCTCACCAAATTCTCAAATCGTGTTATCAGCTGTCTTGGCGATGTCAATTGGCCATTTCGGAGCTGCGATTGTACCCCTTTGGACTTTTTTTTTGTGAGGAATCGCGAGGAATCGACCGATATGGTGGCAACAATCTGGAAACGATTCAAGCACTTAAGGCCAATATCATCCAAGAAATCCGTGAACTACAGCCCGAAACTATCAATAAGGTCTTGGACAATTGGAGTGACAGAATGCGCTACTGCGAAATCAGCCGAGGAAACCACTTGAACGACGTTGTGTTCCGTAATTAATGAGAATATTTGCTCTTACTAATAAAGCCATAATACATGGAAAATAATTATTTTTGTTAATTTTATTGGATTTTTAAAAAAAACTTGTATTTGGCCCACCCTGTACATATAATGAGCAAGAGTAGATTAAATCTGTTTTAATACAATTTCGAAAAGTTTAATGTTATTAAGACAAATAAGAACAACTTCAGAGTTAGACTACATTCACACCAAACTCATCAGAATCTACTTGAGACCATTCGTCATTTTTTGCCACTCGAATAACATTCGTCATTTTTTTCCACTCGAATAACATTCGTCGGCAGCCACAATCCCACACAAAAATGAATGCATGCATACCACTCGAGTTCGTAAGCAACGATTGGTGCTAAGCACAGTTTGTCACGATTGCGATAGGTACAAAGGCTGCATCCAGAGTATGCAGATATTCGGATGCTTCGCTTTAAACTCGAGTGTTTGCTGCTGCATGAATTTTTCATAAAATTTGTCTGGGATCCCCCGTAAGAGGTGGTCGGAGGGAGTAAGGTTCCCAAGGGTAAATGTTAATTTTGCAAAAGTGAGGGAGTCGGTCATACATATTAACCCTCTCCGGCCCTCCCTTAAAGTCCCCCTGTTTAGGTGTAGGGAATAAATATACAAAAATCATTAAATTTTTATGGGAGCCCACCTAAGGAAGGGTCGGAGAGAATAGGTCGCCAAGGGAAAAATGTTCCTTATGCAAAAGTAATGGGGGTCAGTCATACATATTAACCCTCTCCGGTCTTCCCTTAAATGCCCCTTGTTCAGGTGTGGCAAAAATCATTAAATTTGTATGGGAGTCCCTCTAAGGAGTGGTTGGAGATGATGGAGTGAATGTTTCTTTTACAAAAGTAATGGAGGTCAGCCATACATATTAACCCTCTCCGATCCTCCCTCGTTGTATGAAAATTAGTGTGACCGAGAAAACTGACTTCATATTTGGTTACAGCGACTTTGGTGAAAACATTAAACAAAGTCGTCAAACCCCACGGGGTTACTTTGTTTTTGACAATTGTTGAACAGTGTATTTAACATTCTTTCCTTGGTACGAATGGGCATAAAAGCATGGAACTTTCATTGCTTTTGGCGAATGTTGCTCATGTCTTGCTTTGTTGAGTATTCTTGACTCGTAGGTAGTTATAATCCCAAGCGCTCGTATTCTTTGCCTTAGCGATTGGTGCATGTTTTCGCGTATTAATTTTAATGCAGAAGGCACATTTGTAGGTCGTATATTGACGAGACATTCAAAACGGCATTTGAATGCACTCAAGCTTTTCTCTGAAGCCCTTCATACCATACTATACCATACCATCGTTCCATGATCATCATACCACAGCACCATACTATCAACCTGTGTTGTCATACTGTATCATAAAACTATACCATGCCTTCGTTCCATGCTCATCTGACCACCATACTATACCATTAGACAATACTATCATGCCATACCATCAATATTGGTGATACAATAACCAAACCATATCTACCATCATATCATATCTCTTACTATCATGTCACCGTACCATACCATAATACCGTACCATCAACTAATCAAACTATATCCATCATAGCATATTTATTTCCTCGTTAACGCATTGTATTTTAGACAGGTAGCACTGTAATCTGCTCTTCTCAGGTTATACAAAAAGTGTGCATGATCAGAAAATTCTGTACACACTCTATTGAGAGCCAGCTAAATGTTGTACAGAACTCGTTTTGATTTCGGGTTTGATTTGAAATTACTGTACAAAAGTTTGAAATATACTTTAAAATGTTGTACACTACACACTAAAACTCTGTAAAACTTAGCAGCTGTCAGTGTTTGTCTTTTCGTTTAAGATTGATGTTTTTGATATGAATATCAAAGACATGATCCGCATGCGGCGAAGTTTTTTCATTTCCGTTTCATTAGGGTTATATGGGTTCTAACTGCGGCTAAAGCAGTTTGGCTCTCCGCAAAATCGCCCAAAAAAAATCGCCAAAAAAAAAAAAAAAGAAAAATCACCCAAATGAAAAATGACCCAAAAATTTATGAAAAATCGCCCAAAATGAAAAAACGAACTTTTACCCAAGAAAACGAAAAAAAGCCCAAAAATTTCTGGAAAAAATACCCAAAAACAAAAACGAAAATTCACCCAAAAAAACAGAAAAATCGCCCAATATTTTACATTGCGTTCCCACACGAGATACGAAATTCCCTTGTACGAAATGAACATTTTCAAGGCCAGTATTTTTTTTTAAAGTCTTTTTTAATTCAATCATTTGATGAGATAAATACTATTTATTTATTTTTGAAGCGAAGCTTTTTACGCCTCGTTCTGCGATTTGCTAGAGTGAAATCAGAAAAAACGACACTTTTTTCCGACACCTTTTTTCTTAGAATTGATATTGTTTTTTGCTTGCATCAATTGAACCAGAAAATGTTAAATTAAAAATAATTTCTTGCTCGCTGCAGGAATTGAACCCACAACTCAAAGTTCTATCGTTTGTTGGTACTTTCCTCTAACCATTACGCTAAAACCCTATCTTTCATAATTTTGTTGATTCAGTGATAAACATTAGCTAAAGCTATGTTTCAGCAGATCACAATAATCTATTACTTTAAAAAGGATTGTGTGTTGACTATTCTTCATAGGACTGTGTCTTGGCTAGCCAAACAACAAAAGTAGCAAAAATCAAAACTGTTACTTCTTCTATTACACACTGTCATCAACAGCGTTCAGTAGTTTGGGTTATTGTTTGGGCATTTTATTTTTTTGTTTTTGCATAGCGCGAAGGAAAAATTAACAATTGACCAAAAGTGCGTTGACAAGTGCTTTTCTAAGTGACAGAAAAAAAAATAATAATGATATATAATAAAACTTACTGGTGTGAAGATAAACGTGTGTTTTTTTAGTTTACTTTGTTATTTTCAAGTTTTGAATTTAAAAATGATTCGAATAGAAAAAAAGCCATTAAATTATCAAATCTATGAAATTGTGAATATGCTTCGCTTCTGTCGTGTGTCCAGTGACGCACCTGTGTTTTTTTTATTAACCTGCAGGCGGCCGGCATTTCAGAATGTCCTACTGTGATACTTTGAAAAGTTTTTCCATACAAAAAGTTCCCAATGGACTAGCAATGTGGGCTGACTTTGAGGTGATGCCGATCGGCCTGCAGGTTAATATAGTTATTTCTTAACCCTTTCAGTGCCAAATTAGCCCTGGCAATGCCAAACATTCCAAACTTCGTTCAGGGTCAGTTTTTGACTAAAATAAGCTGAGTATGAAGTTTGAAAGCTGTATTGCTTTCCTAATAGATACTACAAAAATTTTTAGATATATTCAAAAAAATTTTAAAAACTTCTAGCGCTATAAATATCACATAGTTTTTCTAACTAAAAATGTAAATAAGATCTCTTACATTCGTTATATTAAATTTAATAACCTTTAGCTTTAGAAAATTCTCGGAAATATTTAAAAATATAATTTTTTTTGTTATATATAATTGCTCTTTTTTAAGTCGCGTGGTCGCGCTTATGAGTTCACTCGGAATAACCTTGAAAAACATGTTATAAAAATTAATTTTCGTATATTTGATTTTGTCTTCTTTTTCATCACATTTCAATCTATTATTAAAAATGTATTGTTAAAAAGCGGGGTGTCCCAAACTAAAAACAGAGCCACAAAGCAAACTGTTGCCGTATGGCAACAAATATGCCGAAAGGGTTAACCACTGTAATTAGCACGAAAACTATTATTAGAACTATTATTGCAACGATAAAAGGTACTGGGTAAGCTGATTATTAAATTGCACTACTACGTTACTAATCAATCTTAATTGTGTACAGTGGCGGATCTAGGATTCGCGAAAGGGAGGGGGGGTTGGAACTACAATTTTGTATGCCAAAGGGGGGCTGAAACGTATTTTTCGGACTTTTTTCATTTTTTTTCCATACAAAAGATTCTCCAAAGGGGGCTTAAAGCCCTTTCAGCCCGTATGTAGATCCGCCACTGATTGTGTAGGAAGTGCGTTAAATTTAAAAATTTAATTCATTTTAATTTTATATAATCTCATACTTAAAAATCTATAAAACATTTCCTACATTGGAAAAATACTGATTCTTTTTCAAAACAACAAGTTTCTTTGGTTATCAAAAAATTTCAAAAACAAAAAATGACGGCGGAGGTGGTGGGGGGGAGCAGGGCGGGGCGACGGGTGGCGCGTGCGATCCGTCGCACTACGCGTAATCCGTCGCGCAGCGATAAATATTTCCTTTGACTTGACCAACCAAATGATGCTAATACAAAAGAAAAAAACAAAAGAAGAACCGCTGCTTTTACTTTAAATACCGTTATCTTTAAAAACTGCTTGACGTTTCTTATTTAATATTGAAAACGAAAGATCACCCAAAAAAAAAAACGAAAAGTGAAATTTCGCCCAATATATTTGGTGAAATTTCGCCCAAAAGCAAAAAACGAAATTTTACCCAACAAAAATGCAAAATCGCCCAATTTTTTGGGTGTTTTTTCATATGAAATATCACCCAAATTCGTATGGAAAAAAATTGGGTGATTTTTAATTTTTTTTTTTGGGCGATTTTTCTTTGGGCGATTTTGCGGAGAGCCAAGCAGTTTCACTTAAAAAAAAAAACAATAATAAATTAATTTATTTCTTTAAAATTTGATTACAGTTGTTATTACTGTTATCATTATTTTATTAATTTTATTTATTCAAGTAAATTTATTTATTTAACATATTTTTCATTGCATTTTCATGTGGCGGCTCGAAAGGTGGTTCGAAAACGGATGCCGGAACCATTACCAATCTAATGTCTGAGGACACATTGAATATAATGTCGTTCTTTTGGATTGCTCACTATGTTTGGGCAATACCCTTAAAGGTTTGTATTTTTTATTTATTGAACAAACAGTTTATTCTGTTGAAGACGAAAGCAAACGCTTTCATTTTTAAGTTATTAAATAACGGTCAACGGTATATTTACTTCAATAATATAAAACTATCTATCTTCTTTATCGAATTCGCAGATTTTTTAATTATTTAAAAATTTATGTATACAAGTTGACGTCATGTTTACGCTAGCTAATATTTGGAAACATTTAGGAAAGAAGGAGTTGGCTGTATGTATATCTACACTGAGAAATAAATCAATCTCAAAATGGGTTAATCCAACGAAAAACACACTTGATTAAGACTTTTTGTTGTCCATTAAGACTTTTGGTTGTTTTAAACTATATATGGGTTGTTACATATAACTGAAATGAAATATAGTTGATTTAACAATATTTAATTTTAGATTAACTTCAAAAGAGTTTGAAATTTTTAACAAAAATCCTTTTAAACTAACATCGATTATGGTTGAATTAATAAATAAAATGTTTAAATAGTTTAACCAGAAATCATGTAGAACTAAACATATTATTGGTTCATTTAAGCAAAACTATGTTTGAAATTAATAATAAAAATTAATTTTAAATTAAGCTCAGCTGTGGTTGAAATCACACATGCCCAAGTTTAAATTTTTTAAACATAAATTTGTTTAAATTGAAAACGATATTTGTTGATTCAAACACGAATTGTTTGATATTTTCAAACATACATTTGTTTAAATTGAATAGGGTACCTGTTGATCCAAACACGTAATTCTTTGATATTTTTAAATATGGTTTCCAAATTTCATTTCAAATTTAGTCCTTACCTGTTTTTCGTTAGAATCATTCATTGAAAAAAATACAAAGATAAAGACTATTTTATACAAATTCATATATGAAGAACAACAGGAATATAAATTATAAATATCTTTGTATAATTTGCCTTTATATATAATTTTTGATGATTTAAAAGATGCTGAAGAAATATTTGAAACTTTAATTTTTTCATAAAATGGCAATGATTGGATATCAGTAAATTTTAACGTATTTACTTCGATTTCATTAATGTCTACTCCCTGTTTGTACCTCGTCAAAAACTCAGTAAATTTTAAAGATGCCTTAGTGGCAAGTGTTAAAGAATGATTTAACCGAGAAGTGAAATAATCTAATAAATCATTTACTACTTTAAAACTTGTGTCGCACTTGAAGCAAAAATATTCCATTTTGTGTAATGTTAGAAGCTATTATATAAAACAAAAAACAAAAAAAAAAAATAAAAAGAAAATATAGCTTATAAGCTTAGCTATATACCTTTAAATTGAAAATAAAGTATTTTAATAAAAATAAAGTAATAATATTGAGAAAATAAACTATATATCTTTTTTTCACACAACAATACAAATAAGGAAATCATGTATAAATAAATATTTTATATAAGCTAAATATCCAACTTAGTAATAAATATTTGTTTTCATACATATCAGCCTTTTATTATCTGCTTGAAGAAAATTTATGAGAGCAGTAACTGAAGGCCATGGAGTGTCAAATTTGGTGGAAATAGTAAAAAAGTATTTTTGTAGTAAAAACCAGACACTCTGACTAGCAGAGGATAATTTAAATTAAGGACTTGGAATATTTGAAAACAAATACTTAAACGTTCAACATATGTTTAAGGTTATATAAAATACTATCAAAGAAAATTTAAAAATTGTAAAGATGATAAATATCACAACAACTACAATTATAAAATTGGTTGAATAGTTAAACTTGATGCAAAGTACGGGTGAGTTCCTAAATGAATTTTTACAAAGCATCAGTGTGTTTTTCCTTGAACTGCTGCTTACCAGATTCACAAGAACTGCGCAACCAAAGCGTGCTTAAAAATAACAATCTAGTTGCGCAGTTTTGGTGAATCTGGTAAGCCACAGTTCGAGGAAAAACACACTGATGGTTTCTATCATTCTTGAGCATAACACAAGAATGATAGAAACAAGATTACAAGTTCCGCAAATGAGAGAGAGGGAGCATGACGTCACAAGCGATATTGTCAGACTTTGGAATAATTTTACTTTGGTGCCCGCGCCTAAATATTTTTTTTTTATTTTTATAAGAAACTTGAGCCATGTCTTCCTAATAGTTTCTTCTTTGAGTGAATTTCTTCATTTGAGGTATACAGAGTTATTATGTCTTTAAAAAATTCAAATTCATCTCCATCTAACAGATTTTTCAATAATTTTGTTAAAAAAATTGCGTTTAACATCAGTGACGTATTAAGCCATCTCTTCAACATAAGCGTCCAACTAGGGATATTTCCTAACATAATGAAAATTGCTGAGGTAATACCTTTATATAAGAAAGATGTCCGTTCTAATATCAACAACTATATACCAATATCACTTCTACCTATCTTCTCTAAGGTGTTTGAAAAGGCAATAAAAATCAGAATTGTCAATTTTATTGAAAAAACAAACTCTTTAGTAATTCGCAATTTGGCTTTAGATCTGGGCTATCTACTGAAGATGCTTTACTGAGTTTCTGTTCAAGTGTATATTCGGGTCTTAATAGTAAACAAAATACTGCAGCTTTATTTGTGGACATTACCAAGGCATTTGATTCTGTTGACCACAAGATTTTGTTATATAAATAACTTTGGCTTTAGGGGTTGTATATATAACTGGTTTAGGTCATACTTAAATAATAGGCAGCAGAAAGTAAAGATTAATGGTTATTTAAGCCCTGCTAATTTCATTTCATTACGAGTTCCTCAGGGGTCGGTGCTTGGCCCGATTCTTTTTTTCTACAAAATTTAAAAGTTAAACTGATGATATGGCCTGTACTTTTATTGGCCATTGGTTTAAAGTCCATAGGTTAGTTATTAGTGACAAAACGAGAATTATGTTCTTAATGTGGTAGACAAAGACTTAAACCTTGGAGAACTATACTTTTATAGAAGTAATTGCGCAAAATTTCGCTTTTGTACAGATGTTTGTCCAACATCTACGTGTGCCCACACTTATTTTGAAGAAGGTTCTTGCTCCTCTAAGTCTTTTCGTATTGAGTGTGTTCAATCGTTCAAGTATCTAGGCCTGCTTCTTGATTGTAAAATGAGTTGGTCAGAGCATACATTTGCTCTTAAGAAATATCTTTTGGCTGTCAACAGGCAGCTCTAGCCTACTTAAGTGCATATACCATGGCATTTTCCAATCAAAGTTGGAGTACGGTTTGTCTTGCTGGGGTGGAACGCATAATTACAAAATAAATCAACTGTTTATTTTACAAAAACATGCTATTCGGCTTATTTGCCACAGAAGTCGCCATAGTAGTAGTTTGCCGCTTTTTAAAAATCTATACATTTTTGTCGCTACGACACTTATATTATTTTAAGGTTCTTTGTATATTTTTTATAAAATCAGGATATTCCTTGATTAGATGTTCTACAAATTACAATTTAAGAATAAACAATCAGAAATATGTTTCAGTACCACAACACAACTCTCAACTGTTCCTGAAATTTTACACATCTGTTGCACCTAGACTTTTCAACGCCTTGCCTTTTCATTTAAAAATATTCCGAAATAAACCAGCATTTCTCAAAAACGTAAAATTATGGCTTTTAAGTCTTTCTTATAATGAGGTCGATGTCCTAATAAATGTTGTTACTTAAATTGTTAAGGTTTTTGGGATCTTTTTGCTCTTTATTAGTTTCTTTATTAGTTTCTTTGTAATTTATTTATTAGTTTTTTTATCTAATTTGATTTAACTTTTGCTACATTTACCTTATTTTAATTTTATATAATCCTAAATTTAAATTTTTATATTTTTTCCACCAAATTTTTTTTTTCGATTAAATTTTTTAAAATTGTTGTATTATATACGTTATTTATATTTTGTTAAGCGAAATATTTACTTTTTACGACCCCACACTAATTCATTAATGTATTTTGTTTCTTTTTAAAAACTCAACTGCTTTCGCCTCTAGCTCCATGTGAGCTATAGATTGCAGTTATTTTTATACCCCCACGTTTATTTCATTTAATAATATCTGGCAACCGATGTGAATAATGTACTTACTATAAAATATTGTACTTATTGTATTAAATGAAAAAATGAATAAATACTACTACTATTAAAAAAAAAAACACAAAAAAAAAAAATTACATGTGTATGAATTTCTTAAATCTATTGGTGGAATAAAATTTTGTCGGTCTTGAATGGTTTAGGAGATAAAAATCTTGAAAAACTAAAAAATTCATATTTTTCGTATACGAAAATATTCATATTTTTATACAGAAAAGTAGATATTTTTACTTTACTTTTTCGAAAGAATTTATTTTATGTTTCGTCAATTTGCCTAAGCCATCGTATATTTGCATACGTATATTTGTCAAGCAGAAATGATGTGTGACGTCATGTACTCATTTGTGAAAGAGAGCATTAGATAACGGGACTGCGGAACGCGTAATCTTATTTCTATCATTCTTGAGCATAACCATGGCATAAGCCACCGACTGGCGTATGGGGCAAGAGGTTACTAAAAATTTCTGCTTAAAGGGATAAAAAGAAAAAAAGAAACAAGAAATATCCCAGTTTCTGGAAGAGATATCCAATAAATAATTGCAGATTTAAAAATTTTGGTAACAGAAACTAATGGGATGCTAGCATTAACTCAAAATTGTCAAAATGGCGTATGGAGCACATGAATCCCCGGACGACGATATAGTAAAATGTTAGACTGCTTGAAAATTTTAACTTTGGTCAATTTGAAATAAATCCTTACTTTTTTTATTTTTCTATTTGATGAATAACTTCTCCATTGAGCCTTCAGCTTCTTACTAGCTGTTATTTTTTAACGAGTTACTAAGGTTTAAGGTTACGAGTACTATGATTATGCTATAAAGTTTATTATTAACAGTTTATATCGCTGTTATTACTGTTAACTGTATTTTAATGGGTCAAAGAACATTGTCCCAACACATGATTATGTCTGGGTATCTAATTAAATTTATTGATTATCAAATCGACATCAGTGATACTTACAACATTGTTTATATATATAACGAAGCTTCAACATCGGGCGAAGCTTCAAGGATATTTGAAGTCTCCATATTTCTTTTATTTAAATTAGTAATTTCCAGAACGCGATGTATTCAAAGGTTGCACATTCTATTCGTTTCTGATCAAAATTCAATATTCCAATTCCAATTTTATCTCTGCTTCAAAAGTCGTTCATCAAAATTTTTAATTTGATTTTAGTCAACGTGCCACCTATGATCACATCCAAACACTCTACGAATGCTTGACGTTCAGTAGTTAAATATACACTCTGCGACACGGCCATTCTGACATGTCACACGTCTCAGTGTGACTTAAGAAAATGTTTCTAAAACTTCTCGGCCTTTTCTGACTCAAAACACAGTTAATATTTTTATGGCTTTTTATTTTAAACAAGCGAACAACAATTAACATAATAAAACGAACACAACTTAAGAAATCAGTACACAAAATGGTATTAATCAAAATTCAATACAAACATAATTGTTAATTAATTTTACATAAAACTGAATATATGGCTCAAAGTATTCTTTTAAGATGCATTTTCATCACAAAATTTTCATCAAAATCTCAATCCATTTCCTTATCAAACATTCCATTGCTTCCATCCAGCAATGAAGATTATCAAACATTCCATTGCTTCCATCCAGCAATGAAGATTAACAGCGCTTCCATCCAGCACTCTTTACCACTTTCTTTAAGTGATAGTTCACCACATACAAATGTTATACACAAACAAAACAAACACCATTGTAAATACATCATATATCCAGTCTTATAGCAAATATGTTACAGAGAAACAATCTATATATCATCATTAGATATATCAACACTCTCATCAGAATCGTTGAGATCATCTTCAGGTATTTTGCGCAAATGATCATGTGAATACTTGTAAGTTCGCTTCGAGTCCAAAGCTGCCAATTCATATCTATCATTATCTAAAACATTCAAAATTTTAAATGGGCCTTTAAACTTTGGATCTAACTTAGTTTGATTACGTTCGTCATTCTGCATTAAAACAAAATCTCCTATTTTAAATCTTTTTACTTTGGCCTTTGTTTGGTCAAACCTACACTTATCATACATCGCATTTTTTTCTAAATTATCCACAGTTTCAGAGTCATCTCAAAACATTAAATCTAACGGCCTGGCAACCTTCCCAATAATTAACTCAAGAGGGGAAAACTTAGTAACACGGTTAATAGTGCAATTCAATGCTAACTGAACATCGGGTAACGCATCTTGCCATGAACGGTCCTTGTTAGTCTCCACAGCTGTAAGCGTATTTTTGAGTACACTCATTACTCGTTCCACCTGCCCATTTGCACGAGAACTACCAGTTGCAATTAAATGAAGCTCGATATTATTAGAGCGACAAAATTTACAAAACTCTGAACTTGTAAAACATCGTCCTTGATCAGCTATAACACGCTTAGGTGCACCAAACAATGTGACAGCTGATTTTAAAGCTTTGATGCTGCTCGCTGTATCAATGTGCATGGTGTGGTGTAGAAGCACAAACTTTGTAAAAGCATCAATAAGCACAAAAACATATTCTTTTTTGTCGTTCTTGCCACTTAGCTTACCTGTTGCATCGATATGTAAAGTATGCCATGGAATTGCAATCTTTGGAATGGAGTGTAGTTCCGCTTGAACTTTACCAGTTTTAGATTTTGTTACTTTACATGTAATGCAGTTTTCAACAAATTTCGTAACATACCTGGACATTTTTCATCCCAATAAAAATCATAAATCTTTTCCAAAGTTTTCTCCCATCCAAGATGCATTAATGATTCATGAGCAGAATTTATAAGAGACCATCTAAAAGCTCGAGGAAGAATAGGTAAGCACCGAGTTCTTCCATTTCGTTGCACCTTACGATGCAATATGTTTGACCGTATCTCATAAGTTTTGGCTATATCAGCACTAAGCCTTTGTTGATTTAAATCGGTTATGACCTTAGAAACTTCTGGATCACGCTGTTGCTCAGCTATCAACCAATTCTTAGATATTTCCAGAATATTAATTTCTTTTTGCTCAACTTTATTAATGTAAGGGGTAGGATTTACTGGAATTGGGTTTCTGGAGAAGGAATCAGCATGACACATGCGAACACCGTTCCTATGAATAATATCAAAATCAAAAGACTAAAGGAATGCCCACCATCTGTGAACTCGAGGTGTCAAATCCAACTTAGTACGTGCTGATTTTAAGGAGCTACAGTCTGTTACTACAGTAAATTTAATTCCATACAAATAGTGCCTAAAATGCTTAATCGAATTAACTACCGCCAGAGTCTCTAATTCATAAGAATGATATTTTGCTTCAGCAATGGACGTGCGTTTGCTGTAATAAGCAATTACCTGCAACTTCTTTTCACATGCTTGCAATAATATTGCACCATATCCAATAGCACTTGCATCCGTATGTAATTCAATGGGTTTATCTGGATTAAATATGGTCAAAACAGGCTCATTTGTGAGAACAGAAATTATTTTCTGCCTAACATCTTCGTGCGAAGGTTTCCATTCGAAGCTTCTTTTCGAAGAACTTGTTAATGCATAAAGAGAAGCCATTGTTTGTGAAAACTTAGGCACAAACTGCCGAAAGTATGACGCTAACCCAATAAACTGACGCAACTGAGTAACTGTTTTTGGAGGAGGTAATGCTACCAATGCTTCTACTTTTTTTGGATTAGGTCTTATCTCGCCACAACTTACTTCAAATCCAAGATATTCAACTTTCTTCTTAAAAAAAAAACGTTTTTTTATATTCAATGAAAAACGAGCTTTAACAAGAGTACTTAAGACAATCCGAACTCTTTCCAAACTTTCATCGACGTTAGCTGTGCCTACTACTAGAATATCGTCCATATAAACTACAGCATAGGTATGAGCAAGTTCACCAAGAGTCTTTATCACAGCACGTTGGAACGTGGCAGGAGCATTTCGCAACCCAAAGGGCATAGAAAGATATTCATAATGGCCCTCTGGCGTTGCAAACGCTGTTTTTTCTATCGAATCAGGATGGACAGGTAATTGGTGATAACCACTTGCCATGTCAAGTGTAGTAAAATAATAACACCCATTAAGCCTATTTATCTGATCCGATATCAAAGGCAAGGGAAATCTATCAGGAATAGTGTTATCGTTCAGCTCACGATAATCTACGCACATCCGATCTGTGCCATCTTTCTTTTTAACTAACAGTATGGGGCTAGCAAACGGTGAAGTACTAGGACGAATCAGGCCTGCAGCAAGTAGCTCATTAATTTTATCACGAACTATGCCTCGTTCAATAGGACTCAATCTATAAGGGCGCCGAAAAACTGTCTTGTTCGAATCTTTAAGTCTTATTTGAATTGACTCAACATTTGCAAGGGAGTTCGGAGTTCCGTTAGTAAAATAAGATTTGAATTGATTTAAAATTGCAAGTAACTTTGGCTTATAGTTAATGGGAATGTCTGTATCAATACTTTCGAAATTGACGTCACTAGTCTTCACATCACATATATTAACTATCATGTGTTCCACTCTTCTAAATTTTAGCTGTTCCGCAGACATTTGCACCGATATACCTTGATTTAAAATGTCACGACCCTACATTATATTATAACCTAAACAATAATCAGGCAACACATGAAAAAGTATCTCTACATTAAGGTCATCTATTTCTACAGTTGCCAAAATTTGCAATGTGCTTATTATACTGGTTTGTCCAATACCAGTCAAAGTCACTACACAGTCAAAACGCTTGCCACCAAAGTTATGACCTACAGATTCTTTGATAAGTGAACATTCCGCCCCCGAATCATAATAAAACAAAAACTGCTCACCTGATCTTCGCAAAATACCTGATGGTGCCTCAACCATGCAAACATCCACACGTCGCTCTATGTTTCCGGCAGAACTCCCATTGTTGCTGGTCTTGTCGGTGAACTTCGGGCATCGAGATGCAAAGTGTCCAACTCCGCGACATTTGAAGCAAGTCGCCGTTGATAATGCTTGATCTGCAAAACTTTTTTTTGACAATTCCCCATGCAAGGTACTCGGTCTTATTTCCCTTCTTTGGTTGTCCTTTTTCTTTTTCTGCTTGAAAGTCTTTGCACCTGCGGATCAAATTGGGAAATATGTGCCAAAACAGTTGAAGCTGCTATTTTTTCAATTGTTAAATTTTTCCATTTTGACATAATGGATGTCATAAATGTTGCTGAATATGAAGCTAGACTTTCACCATCCTTTGGTTTGCTGTTGTTCAGATGAATTAAGAACGCAGCAGCTGTCTCCGGGCAATCAAATCTCATTATAAAAATGTCTTTGAAATCATTCCAAGTCATCCCCGGATGTAATACTTGAGAAAACCAAACAAAAGCTTGTCCTTTCAAGGATTGGCTTAAGGAAATCATCAAGGAAGCGCCTTCTAAAGGCTGATCAGCCATGCACATATCCACAGTTTTTATCCATGCTCGTGCATCAACTCGCGCTTTGTCAGGATCAAAATCAAGAAGCTGCACATTTTTTCTAGAGATTGGCGCCTTAACAGCTTGCAACAATGCTAAAAAGTTCCTGTTCTGTTGCTCTAAAAGCAGTCTCCATTTTCTTTCAGTATCATCCCTCTGCTGTTGTGGACCAGGGCACAAGGATCCCACTTCTGATAACGAAGCTTCAACATCGGGCGAAGCTTCAAGGATATTTGAAGTCTCCATATTTCTTTTATTTAAATTAGTAATTTCCAGAACGCGATGTATTCAAAGGTTGCACATTCTATTCGTTTCTGATCAAAATTCAATATTCCAATTCCAATTTTATCTCTGCTTCAAAAGTCGTTCATCAAAATTTTTAATTTGATTTTAGTCAACGTGCCACCTATGATCACATCCAAACACTCTACGAATGCTTGACGTTCAGTAGTTAAATATACACTCTGCGACATATATATATATGTTATAGTGAATTAGCTAAACACGTTCTAGTATAGCAACAATGTCTTAAATTCTGTTAATCCGCTAGCAAAGGACCTCTACCTAGATATCATGGTTAGTTGCTGTCTGTTTATTATGTGACAGCTTATAGAAGACCATTCAACATACTTAGCGATAATTGTAAATTTACGCTGTCCGCACCGAAATATTATTGTTGTAGTTGTTGATGATGCTGTTCATTTTCGCTTGTTACAAGCGACCGCAACTAGGTTGACCTTTAAGTGCTTAATAAATGTATGTAAGCCAGACATACCTAGCAGCTGTTGTTGCAAATACTAACGTAATGCTAAACATTTATTTATGCACACAAACACATATAAACTAATATGACACTGAATTTCGCATGCATAGTTATTAAGGAAAATTGTTGCATGCATACTTAATAAATACACACAAAAATACAAACACATGTGTGCAGTCATTACCGCAAGGGGGGATCAGTTCTCAGAACAATCCTTCGGGCTTTACGAACCCGCGGACCCTAGTTAACACAAAATCCAGGCGCGTCTGACTCAGAATGAGCGGCTCCCTGGTCTGCGTCTGTACCGTAACGGTCGGCAGTTTTAATACCTGTCCGTAGGTATAAAAGGATAGGGGAAGGTCACCCTGAGAAAAAACCATTGTGTAGGAATGTCGGCTAAGAACATAACTACTCCAGGTGGTAACCACAGTAGTGGAAATCCACCCGTGGGAACTCCCACGGTCGGGGCAAAGATTCTGGAGGCCCCAACCAACATTCCATCCAACACTCTTTTTAAGAGAGCATCGGCGGCTGTAGGGAGTGAGCAAGCTGGCTCCCAGTCGTCGTCATCAAATTACCGCAATGCTACGGTGGTGGCTAACTTGGCTGCCGTAGCAGATAATGCTACAAGCAATAACGAAAGAGGTAGTACTCCCGGTTCCTCATATAGCTGGGAGACTCAGAACCCCTTCAAGGGTACTCCAAGGGTTGCGCGCTCTCCCCAGAAAGCGGCCGATAGAGCACATGAGCGTACACGCTCATCACCACCAGCTCTATCAACGCCACCAGCAAACTACGAGCAAGAAACGTCGGAAAATGATGTTCTTTCCGTCAAAATTCGGAAGCTCGTGGAAATGATGGCCCCCCCTCGACGAAGCATCCACCAGCCTATAAGAGACCTCGTGGACGAAATTGCAGCATTGCACCAGAAGGCATGCAAAGAGCGGCACCAACAGGATGCCGCCAAAGCAAAACCATCGCAACCACGACAAAGGCAGAGTGTGGAGACTCAAACAGAGTCCACAATGCTTCCTACGTCAGGAACTAGCTCTACCAAGAGAGCAAGGGGAGAACAACGTGACCCCCAATCGCCGACACCATCCGCCAAGAAGAGGAAGCATAAAACGCCTCTTCAAGGTCAAGGTAAGGTTCAGATTGCTGGGGACAAAATCCTCCAGGCCCATTCGAAGGCCAGCGTGAGTGAGCATAAAAAGGAGAACCCACCACGTGAGGAAGCGGTGAAACGTGGTGCAGTTGACAAAGTTAGCCAGAAGCAACTGCCGAAAGCAACTGAAAAGATTGCTACCCCACACGAGAGCACTGTCCAGAACCGGAAGTGGACAAAAGTTCGAAAAAAACGAAGGAAAGTGAGGAGGCCACCGCGAAAGGACGCCATCGTAATAAAAACGACAGGCGCAGCTTCCTATGTGGATATCCTCAGACAGGTGAAGGCTGAACCCCAATTAAAAGAGCTAAGCCAAAATGTCTGCGGCGTAAGAAAAACGGCCAAGGGAGAGCTCCTACTTCTCCTAGAGAAAACCTCGGACCCTGCTTCCGGAAAGTTCCAAAACGCAGTACAAACGGTGCTCGGAACCATTGCTGAAGTCAAAATCCTTACCGAAGTTATCCAAATAGAGATAAAAGATATCGATGAGGTCACAACGAAAGAGGAAGTGCTTGAGGCACTAAAACACCAATTTGCTGAAATAAATGTGTCACCATCCAACATACTCAGCCTACGCAGAGCATATGGAGGCACCCAAACAGCAACAATTAGTTTGCCACCCGAAAGCGCCTCAAAGCTGACTAAAGCAGGCAAAATTAGAATAGGATGGGTTGTGTGCCGCATAAGGCCTAAAATACAACCCATGAGATGCTTTAAATGCATGGACTTCGGCCATGCTGCATCAAAGTGCAAGAGCGAAGAAGACTGCTCAAAGTCCTGCTTTAGGTGTGGCAGCTCGGGCCATCGAGCCAAAGCATGCGAAAACGCAGCAATATGCAGACTCTGCGTAAGACATAAGAAGTCTGACACAAAGCACGCGACAACGAGCATCAAATGTCCGTTTTACCAGAAGGCTTTGCGAGAGACTAAAGCACGATAAGGTTTTATCAGCTTAATCTCAACCACTGCGAAGTTGCACATGATCTCTTGAAGCAAAACGTACGGGATGTAAACGCCGATGTTGCCATCCTCAGCGAACCCTATCGTACTAGGAACTCTGGCGACCAGATCAGTGATAGATCTGGGAAAACATCCATATGGTACTGTGGCCAACGACAGCAGCAAATTAGAGACACAAAATCTATGAACTACTTCGTGAGGGCTAGGCTGGGTGGACTCTATGTCTATAGCTGCTACCTACCCCCAAGCCTTACTCTTCAAGAAGCCACGAATGTTCTAGAAGAAATAGCAGATGACGCTGTCGGAAGACACCCAATAGTTATCGCGGGTGACTTCAATGCATGGTCAACGGACTGGGGATGCCCAAGATCAAATTCGAGAGGTCAAGCACTTCTGGAGGCGTTTGCGATCTTAGATATCGTCACGCTGAACTCTGGACAGCAAAACACATTTGAAAGAGCTGGGATGGGTTCCATAATTGACCTTACTTTTGTGAGTAGCAGCCTATTGCCAAAAACTGCCTGGCAAGTAAGCGAACACTACACTGGAAGCGATCATCACGCAATCATATTCAGCACGGGAGACTCCGTCATAAAAAGGGTGTGCAAAAACCAGAGGAGATACAAAGAAAGCACTCTGGATACCGGCGTTCTAGAGGTCATGCTCGCAGGTATGTCTGCAACTGGCTATGCTAGAGACAAGGCCTCGCAAGTGATGAAGACCGTAATAAGAGCATGCGACGCCGCGATGGTTAGAAAAGGTAGAGGCAACAATCACCCGGCGCCAGTCTACTGGTGGACTGATGAAATTTCAAGCCTGCGAAGGTGCTGCATAAGAGCGAGACGTACATACTATCGCTCGAGAGGCACAGATGAATTTCTACCAAACCAGTGGCGTTTCAAAGCCGCAAGAACCCAACTTAGAAAGGCAATAAAAATGAGTAAATCCCATTGTTTCAACCAAATCTGCAACGACGCTGAACAGCAGCCCTGGGGCCTTGCATATAAGCTCGTTATGAAGAAGCTCTCTTCGTTTAGGCAACCAACACCTACGTGTCCCATACTGCTGAGGAACATAGTCCACACACTATTTCCACAACAACCCGACACGCCAGCACTAAACAGAGAAGTTGAAGCAGAGTTACAAAATTTTCAAAATGTAACCAATGAGGAGCTCCTAAAAATAGCCAAAGAAGTTGAAGACAATAAAGCCCCCGGACCTGACGGAGTCCCAAATAAGGTGCTCAAGATTGCGATAGAGCAGAAAATAGAGGTTTTCGTTGACCTCTACAACACATGCCTAAAAGATGGCGTCTTCCCACCAATGTGGAAGCGACAAAGACTTGTGTTGATCCCGAAGAATACTAGTTCCATAGAGGATCCATCGGCCTATCGTCCACTTTGTATGCTCGATACTGCCGGCAAAATCCTAGAACGATTGATAAGCAATAGACTGGGTGCGTCAATAGAAGATGCCGGAGATCTTTCCAACCAACAGTATGGTTTCCGCAAAGCTCGGTCCACAATAGATGCAATTGGAGCGGTGAAAAAAATTGCTCTCCAGGCAATCTCAGGAACTCGGTGGTTGTACGGTGACAAAGAGTACTGTCTAGTTACAACACTCGACATAAAAAACGCATTCAATTCTGCGAATTGGACCAGAATACTGGAAGCTCTTGCGCGCTTTAGCGTTCCCTTCTACCTTCGTAGAATCATTCGAGATTACCTCGAGGATAGAATTCTCTACTACGAAACAGAAGGGGGTACTGAAAAGTACAAAGTTACTGGCGGAGTCCCACAAGGATCAGTGTTGGGTCCAGTCCTATGGAACATAATGTATGACGGAATACTACGTCTACAGCTGCCAGAGAGGGCTCATATTATCGGGTTCGCAGATGATATTGCCCTCATAGTAGTAGCAAAGCATTTGCACGAAGTTGAAGACAAGTGCAACCAAGCGGCTATAGCAGTGCGGCAGTGGCTGAATACAGCGGGTCTCAGTTTGGCCGAGCACAAAACCGAGGCAGTGCTAATAAGCAGCAGAAAAGTCGTTGAGACCGCTAGAATATCGGTTGGTGAACATACAATTGTATCGAAACCATTCGTTAAATACCTTGGCGTTATGATAGATCATAGGCTTAACTTTAAGCAGCATCTTTTATACGCAAGTGGAAAAGCGGGCAGCGCAGCTGCAGCGCTAACAAGAATTTTGTCGAATACCAAAGGTCCTAGACAAACCCGTAGAAAGATCATAGTCACTGTCGTCAGATCAATACTTTTGTACGCAGCCCCCATATGGGCCGAGGCAACCAGATTCAGCTCCTACTTACGAAGCATGGAATCGGTGTATCGTATCTGTGCACTTAGAGTATGTAGTGCGTTTCGAACTGTCTCCTCGGATGCAGCGCTGGTTATTGCGGGTTCTCCCCCTATAGACCTTCTGGTGAACGAGAACGTGACATACGATTCGCTTCCACTCGAATTGCCTAAATCCTCCAAACGTAGGATAGCGCGAGACCGCAGTGTAGCAGTGTGGCAGACGCGCTGGGAGGCATCACAGAACGGACGATGGACGCACCGCCTAATTCCAAATTTGGAACCGTGGCTTAACAGGCGTCATGGTGAGGTAGATTACTACCTCACCCAAATACTAACTGGTCATGGGTGCTTTAAGTCGTACCTTCATAGATTCAAGCACGACGAAAATCCGTTTTGCAGTTTCTGTGCTGGAAGTGTTATTGAAGACGCCGAACATGTCTTCTTCGTCTGTCCGAAATTTAACGCCGAAAGACTAGAGCTAAGCAATAACCTAGGGAGGTCACCAACAGTGGAAACTCTCGTGGGCATTATGCTTAACTCTGAAGAAAACTGGATCTCAGTAGGCAATATGGCATGCGCCATAACCAAAGAACTGCGTCGTGTAGAAAGACTGCGCAGATCAACTGCAGACTCTATGCTATAGACAAAGTTGGTAGGCCGCACCGTGCAGATTTGCTGAAGATCAGAGGTTAGGGGGTGATGAAGCCCTGCGCTCATCTTGGAAGGTATTGCAGTCGATTGTACCTTGCGTCTTCGTCTAGGGATTCATATGCCCGAAGTGATGCCATTCCAAGAAAAGGCCGCTGTCGATAGCACCGTCAGCGTCTTCGTCAAGGGACCATTTCCCGAAGCGGCCTCCCCCCGAAATCCCCTCTCCAAGAAGAGACCGCAGTCGTTAGCACCGTCAGCGTCTTCGGCTAGGGACCATTTCCCGAGGCGGTCTCCATCTGATGCATCATCATCACGATGAGCCTACAACGCGTCATTGCATATTAAGCACAGCACATCATCGCTTTGGAATATAAACAAGCATGATCTGCAAAACGTTTCCTTGTTAAGAAGAAGCGTAGAATCGTAGATGAGTAAACATACTCAATCCTGCCCTACGAAGTAATGCCTCGATTGGTGGTTCCGTAGGGTCTTGCATGAGGAGAGAAAAGTAAGGAGTGGTTTAGTCAGTATACCATACCAGGGACTCTGACACTATTTGGAAGTACGGGCTTCCATTTGTCTATAAAAGATTCCCTCCTGTCGTCTTTAACAAAAAAAAAAAAAAAAAAAAAAAAATGTGTGCAGTCATATAAAGTAATTGACTCTAATGTGCTTTGATTGCAGCCTGACGAGGCACAAATGTGGCAGATGGATGCAAAAGGAAGTTATTAAGGTTTCTCAAGAATTTCGTAGGAAAATAATTAACAGCTGTTGCATTTTCACGAAGGTTCAAAAGTAATTAGTAGGGGATTTCGAATTTCAAAAATTTCGGAGAAAAATAATTAACTCTCAGAAATTTGCAATATTAATTAGCAAGGGGATTTTTCCGAATTTTTTTTTCCTAGATAAGTTTTGGTTAATTATTAATTTAATTTTTGCTCAAAACTTTAGAGAAAAAGTTTAAATTTGAATATGACCTTTCATTATAACGACTTTTATCTTTTATCTTTTATCTATTATCTATTATCTATTATCTATTATCTATTATCTATTATCTATTATCTATTATCTATTATCTATTATCTATTATCTATTATCTATTATCTATTATCTATTATCTATTATCTATTATCTATTATCTATTATCTATTATCTATTATCTATTATCTATTATCTATTATCTATTATCTATTATCTATTATCTATTATCTATTATCTATTATCTATTATCTATTATCTATTATCTATTATCTATTATCTATTATCTATTATCTATTATCTATTATCTATTATCTATTATCTATTATCTATTATCTATTATCTATTATCTATTATCTATTATCTATTATCTATTATCTATTATCTATTATCTATTATCTATTATCTATTATCTATTATCTATTATCTATTATCTATTATCTATTATCTATTATCTATTATCTATTATCTATTATCTATTATCTATTATCTATTATCTATTATCTATTATCTATTATCTATTATCTATTATCTATTATCTATTATCTATTATCTATTATCTATTATCTTTTATCTTTTATCTTTTATATTTTATCTTTTATCTTTTATCTTTTATCTTTTATTTTTTATCTTTTATCTTTTATCTTTTATCTTTTATCTTTTATCTTTTATCTTTTATCTTTTATATTTTATCTTTTATCTTTTATCTTTTATCTTTTATCTTTTATCTTTTATCTTTTATCTTTTATCTTTTATCTTTTATCTTTTATCTTTTATCTTTTATCTTTTATCTTTTATCTTTTATCTTTTATCTTTTATCTTTTATCTTTTATCTTTTATCTTTTATCTTTTATCTTTTATCTTTTATCTTTTATCTTTTATCTTTTATCTTTTATCTTTTATCTTTTATCTTTTATCTTTTATCTTTTATCTTTTATCTTTTATCTTTTATCTTTTATCTTTTATCTTTTATCTTTTATCTTTTATCTTTTATCTTTTGTCTTTTGTCTCTTGCCCTTTGGCTTAGCTTACGTATTTGTTTTCGTTGTTATGAGGCTTAAGAAATAATTTTTTCATGTGGCCAAAGACCTCAACTTTATAAAATTTCATAAAATTTACTGTAGTTCCCATTTTAAAAGTGTGAAAAATCATGGGACCTATATGTCCCAATGGTCGTCAACGGTAAAAATGTATACCACTATTTTCTCTCGTTGACAGTATGCGAACGAAGAGTTTGAGGTTGAATTTTGATTAACTTCATGAGAACTCGTGGCGTCCGTGGCGTAGTTGGTTAAAGTGCGTGGCCGCTATGTCAACGAACCTGGAAACCCGGGTTCGAATCCCAGCAGCGACAGAAAATTATTTGAATTAAAATAATTTTTCTGTACGGCCGCCACCTCTCTGCAGACAATGGCAAACCTCAGAGAGTAATCAAAATGCCATGTAAAGCTTCTTGAGAATAAGAACATTTCGTTCATCGCCGTTCGGAGTCGGCGTTAAGCCTGTAGGTCTATTTCTCGGTCAATTGTGTACAAACTTAATAACACGCACAACACAATTGGTCCTAAGAAGCTAGGCCAAAGTCCTTTCAAGGGCTGAAATGGCCAGTTATTTATTTATTTTTATTTTTTTCATGAGAACTCGTTGTTTTTAATCTGTTTTAAAGGTTTACAAATGAAAGTTTAAAAAATAACCTTTGCAATGATGGTAATTTGACTTCTATGTGACTATTGGCTTGGGAGATATTCCCAAAATATTTAAAAATATTGTTAAAAACCCCCAAAAATTCAATCATAATATCTGGACTTCTATATGTGCTACGACGTAATGTTTGATATCCAATGAAAGGTTGAAAAATAACCTTTCCAATGGTGGTACCTTGACCTCCTTACGACTATTCAAAATATCACAATATAGATTAAATTTTCCAAAAAATCGGACCTTTCATTTGATGCAAAACAAAACTCCGTAAAAAAATATTGTTGGGATTTTTTAACGATTTTTTGACCTATTTTGGATATATCTTTTGGACCAATAGTCGTAGAGTGGTCAAAGTACCACCATTAGAAAGAAATTACATGCTTTGATTGGAGTGTGCACAATCAGTGGCGGATCTAGGATTCACCAGGGGGGGGGAAGACTGCGCTAACAGTTTTATAGTCCAAGGGGGAGGCTGAAACGGCTTTTAGCGCTTTTTTCAACTTTTTTCCCACAGAAAAAATTCTTCAAGTGGGATGGCGGCTAAAGCCTTATCAACCCGTATATAAATCCGCCGCTGTGCACTGTGGTTACAACAAAATGTCTACTTCGAATAATGATTCATTTTCTTTATCTGCATTGGAAGTCCTCGGCCAACTGGCTACTCAAATGATCAATACGGTCACCAACTGCGAAGTTGTGAGACAGATACCTAAGAGATTTAAACTTGCGGATATCACTTCCCTGTCCGATAATTCTGCAAAAGTGAAACGGGACGTAAGGATGTATTTTCTGCTGAAAATAACACAAAGGCCATCGAATAATTACTATTTGTGCCTTTTGCAAAAAACCATTTTGCTTCGCCAATGATCGAAATAACTTCAAGTTTTATCATAAGAAAATGAAAATTCAATGCATTGATCAAAAATGCAAACAAATTTCTTTTTATTTCAAATAAATCAACTTTTCAACAAAAGTAAATGTGTCTTAGATTTTTACCGTTGACGACCATTAGGAAATATAGGTCCTGTCAGATTTGGTGGTCGCGTGGATAGCCCAACTCGACTATTTTTTATGCTATTTTTTGTTAAAAAGTGGAAGGTTGCCCGCAACTTACCCAAAAATGTTGTACCTATAGCTCTTCCTACTCCCAAAATATTGCAGCAAGAAGAAGGGGGAGAAAAAGTAAAGATTTTTCGACTTTGGGGTCGTCTGGTAGGCAAAGGGATGAATCTACCTTTGAAAATAAAGTAGTTTCTGGAAGCCACATTCATTCCCTGTTGAATGATACCTTGTTAAAAAAAATCGTTTGCATAGTTTTTCCAGGAAAAATTCGAAAGTAAAAGGGTCACTTGTGTCTCAATGGTCGCCAAAGGGTTAAAAGATATTGCATTTTTTTGAATAAGCTGCTTTTTTCACAACCTTATGACATCATAATTTATTTTATATGTTTGTCGTATGGTCGAGTACTCATCCTCTTTTTCCTTTGATACTTTCGATTTTGAAGCAGTTATCACTGGTTTATTATTATACTACATGACTTTAAAACATTAACCTTAGCACCTTTTTTTAGTAACTAATAGGTAATTTTATGCAACAGTTTTGTAGTTTCGTTGCCTAAGCGGGTCTCTTCGTGTCCTGATGATTTAATTTATCCTTTTTTTTTTATTTATGTTATTAGGTTAATGAAACAATATGTATATGCTGCCACACCAAAACCTTTGTATGACACCTAGGAGAGATTTTCAAAAACTATTTGCAGTTCTCATTTTAAAGAATTTTTTTTTCGCTCATCAAAGATTACAAATATTGAATAAACTTTTCACATTTTTCCAATAAAACTACTTTGCTTGTCACTGAGTGGCATTTTGGATGCATAAGAATTTAAGAAATGCATAACAAATTAAAAAAAAATTGCATTTTTTTTAACCTTAAGACTAACTTCCATCTTTTTCTTCTTCGTTTCTTCAACAGATTGCGGTGGTCATGTTTTTGCTCTACCTGAAACTTGGCATAAGTGCTGTCATTGGCTCATTTGTATGCATCTTGACGCTGACACCACTACAATTTCTAATTGGAAAAGCAATGTCAAGCAACACGGAGAAAGTTGCGGTGAGTATCTACAGAGTATTTTAGCGGAAGTGGAAGTGAATAAGTTTGGAATTCTTGATGTTGTGCCATAATTATGGTCATCAACTTAAATCAACATCTTTAGTCAAGCTGTTTATTGTTGCCTACATTTGTGCAACCATATAAATTCAATTAAAACTTTTATTTAGCAATTCAACTATTTTGAGAGCTTCCTTCCGTTCGAACGCAAATTAAAAGTTTTTTGGTCAACTTTTTAGGTTTCTTGATACTTGATGTGATGAGTTTCTAAGAAAGTTTGAATTTGCTGAAAGTACAGCTGTATTCGATGAAATAGTAGCGATTTTTTCATATAAAAATAAAATGTTGCTTAAGTAGTTTTTCGAATCGAACTTTCCACCAATAGATATTATACTCCGGAAACCCCAATTGCGTACGGCAGAGTCAAAGTTCCGCTGTTCGATTATAATGAAGTCTTGACAGCTACAGTTCGGCCTAAAAACAACAAGGCCGCGGAGAAGCGGCAGCAAAGAATAGAAGCGAAACTCTATTTGAATACATTTACGAGCTTCTATGCAGAATTTGGTGAGAAGATTGCAATTCAAGTGATTTAACCTCACAATACTCTGTCCAATCCAAAAGAAAGGACAAATGTAGCTTCAGTCCTGGGAAAGCTACCATCGACTAGATTTTTATGCTACGACAAATATTTGTGCAGACCTTTTAAAAACATATCAACATTCACCATTTTTTTGTCGATTACAAAGTCACCTTCGAAAGTTCGGTAAAAACTATCTAAATCCTTCTATGCAGGATGATGCTGAGCAACAATAATAGTGCAGCAAAATCAAGAAGGATTCGACACCCATACGAAACCTTTGCCTATGGCCAAAATCATATGCGTGTTTGCGCCAGCATCTTTTTTCGTCACTAGCTTTTTTAACACCTGGTGATTTCAACGGAGATTGAATCCCATTCACTCCACAGGACCTTGCCGGCGAAGCCACTTGATTTTAATGTGATGTGAATATGTCAATGTAGGCTTACAACTGATACAGCTCGTGTTTCTATCATATTCGGTACTCAGCATTGATTCCAATTGGACCATTCAGGCTTTTGCTACATACAATAGGATGGGCATAATAACTTTAGTCACTCGCTTACAAAAGAACGCTGCAACTCGGTTAAAATCTACTTTTAGTTGCTTAACAACACTGGCAAAAACTGTCAAAAAACTTATCATTAGTTTGTTGAAATAAACACGAGAAAATTAACATAAAAAAGAGTTGGCTGTGTCGTGGACACACCTGTATGTTTTGAAGTGACGGTATTTATTGTTGTTCTTGTTGTTGTTGGCTCTGTTGTTGTTGTTGATGTTGATGTTGATGTTGATGTTGATGTTGATGTTGATGTTGATGTTGATGTTGATGTTGATGTTGATGTTGATGTTGATGTTGATGTTGATGTTGATGTTGATGTTGATGTTAATGTTGATGTTGATGTTGATGTTGATGTTGATGTTGATGTTAATGTTAATGTTAATGTTAATGTGAATGTTAATGTTAATGTTAATGTTAATGTTAATGTTAATGTTAATGTTAATGTTAATGTTAATGTTAATGTTAATGTTAATGTTAATGTTAATGTTAATGTTAATGTTAATGTTAATGCTAATGTTAATGTTAATGTTAATGTTAATGTAAATATTAATCTTAATGTTGATGTTAATGTTAATGTTAATGTTGATGTTAATGTTAATGTTAATGTTGATGTTCTTGTTAATGTTAATGTTAATGTTAATGTTAATGTTAATGTTAATGTTAATGTTAATGTTAATTTTAATGTTAATGTTAATGTTAATGTTAATGTTAATGTTAATGTTAATGTTAATGTTAATGTTAATGTAAATGTTAATGTTAATGTTAATGTTAATGTTAATGTTAATGTTAATGTTAATGTTAATGTTAATGTTAATTTTTATGTTAATGTTAATGTTAATGTTAATGTTAATGTTAATGTTAATGTTAATGTTAATGTTAATGTTAATGTTAATGTTAATGTTAATGTTAATGTTAATGTTAATGTTAATGTGAATGTTAATGTTAATGTTAATGTTAATGTTAATGTTAATGTTAATGTTAATGTTAATGTTAATGTAAATGTTAATGTTAATGTTAATGTTAATGTTAATGTTAATGGTAATGTTAATGTTAATGTTAATGTTAATGTTAATGTTAATGTTAATGTTAATGTTAATGTTAATGTTAATGTTAAGACTAATGTTAATGTAAATGTTAATGTTAATGTTAATGTTAATGTTGATGTTAATGTCAATGTTAATGTTAATGTTAATGTTAATGTTAATGTTGATGTTGTTGTTTTTGTTGTTGTTGTTGTTGTTGTTGGTGTTGGTGTGGGTGTTGTTGTTGGTGTTGGTGTTGTTGCTTTTGCTTTTGTTTTTTTTATTTGCTTCTTCATTGGTTGTGCTTTGCCTGGGTTCATGAACTTTGTTTTAGCTGCATGCAGTTAATCCAGCAAAAGTGATGCATATGCGTCACATTAGGGGGTTCCCTGAGGAACCTCATGACGCCATACATTTTTTTTTGTTATTTTTATCATGTGCCCGAAGTCCTCATCTTCATTTTCGTTCCTTAAAATTTACCGTCACGCCAGTAGTCACAGAGTTAAAATTCCATGCAACGTTTTTTCATGGTTGTAGCATTTTTACTACATTATGTGGTTGCCACCCTGAAATCATGATGAAAAGATTTGTTTTTTTGTAATTTATTTGTGAGGCGTAATAACACATATATGATTTCATAAAACGAAATTTACCGCAGCACGTCTCCCGAGTGAGTAAAAATTCCATGCAACGATATTACGTTTCTGTTACATATGCTGCTATATTCCCGATCTGGTGACTTCGAAATTTTTTTTTTATTTTCGTCGCAAGGCCAAATATAAATCCTTTATTTTCCTTTTCAAAAATTTATCGTAGCTTATATACTCAGGGAGTAAAAATTCAATGCAACGCTGCTGCATGAATGTTGCATTTTCGATCTTTGAGCGGCCTTCTCTGTGTCCCCATGACTTCAGAAATTTTTTTTCTAATTTTGTTTTGAGGACATAGAACAGGTCTTTATTGGTGTATTATATTTTTAATCCTGGCGCTAATACTCGGCGAGTAATAATTCCATGTAACAAATTTTCAGTTGCGTTGCTTAAGCAGCTTCCACCGCGTCCCGATGACGTTTTGAATTTTTGTTTTGTTTTTGTAATGATGTCAAAGAATTAAACTTTACGGTCGTACCATTTTTGTGGTAGCTCTTATACTCAGCGAGTAAAAATTCAATGCAACGCCGATGAATTTTGAAAAAATTCATTTTTCAACTTTTTTGGAAAACTGCGCGGTAAAACATAACTTCATCACGTCAAAAATAAATTTGACGTTTGCATGAAATTTCCTCAGGATTTTTTCAGAGCTCATTCACAATAGAGCAGTTTTCTTAATTTTCAACACTGCATATCAAGTCGGATATTAGTTTACCGAATTGGCTGAACTCGTATAAATAACCGAGTTTGTGTTGTTGTTTTCCATGTATTTAGTTATCCTACCTAGTGTTCTTTTGTAAGTCGGTAGCAAAAGAATGGGGCTTTTCTTATAGTTATAACGAGACTTTTATTCGCGAGCGGGCTCAGCTTCTGAATTGCCTACATAGCCGAAAGTAACACCTGTTGGTAAGAGTTTTCCTTCGTTTCCTCTCAATCTGATATAATTGGAGGAGATTATGGTGGATGCCAGCTACACGAAATACTTAGCAACTTTGAACGAAGTGTTGTCAATAATGAAGTAGTTTTCAAGAACGTTCGTTTGTTGACACAGGTTGTTTCGCCTTCTCTGCATTCACTGCAAGAACCATTCGACACAACTCTCTTCCTAGTCTGGAGAAGGCTACACTCACTTCGCGCGCATTATGTCCAATGATATCGATATCATCAACACTCGCCAGCAGAATAACTCTCTTGTGGAATATTGAGGCACAGATCAGATGAGATCAGTTCCTCGGACGATCATATCCATCTAAAAATTGAAAAAGTCAAACAATAAGGAATCACTTTTGTCTGAAACCTCATTTCAAATCGAATTGAAAATTTCGTCTGTCCGTTCTGATAGCAGCTTTTCGATGTCTAGCTTTCTCTTGTAATACTTTTAAAGTCCTCATTGATATTATTTTCATTAATGGAGCCTCTGATCCTAATTCTCTGATCGTGCTTTCATATGGCCACTCTGTTTGACCTCTTATGGTGTTCCATATAGGATTGAGACCGGACCATTGTGCCCACTGTTTTGATGAAAGTAAAGTTGTTGCTCTAGATATTTCAAAGGTATTTGGACAGATCTATTCGTGTCGTAGTCGATGGCAATTCATAAATAGAACACGCCATTGATGCAGAAGAATTGCAGAGTAAAGACAGAGCAAAGACTAATCGCTGTTCTTGGTTGTTATCAATGACTTTCAGTCATAACCGGGTATGAGCACCACAACATTTAAAGCTTCTATGTTGTTTTTCTTTTGTCTTTGATTTGTTGTTGCGTTTTGTGCTACTACACTGAAAAAAATATATTAGCTTAAAATTGAACACAATGTGCTCATAATTTGACTTTTTTTTCATAGGTTTTTCAAAATTTTTAAACACATTTGCTCTTACTTTGACGAAATTTGTTGCAAGCTATTTTTTAAACAGAAATATCGTAAAATTAATAACAACTCTCGTCAATTTAAAAACATTTTTTTTTTCAGTGTACATAAGCCTTTGCTCTCAATTATTGCTCTAAACGCTCCCTGAGCGCTCTCTGCCCATAGATGATCATAACCCATTTCGTTCTTTTGTGAATGAAAGAATTTTTTTTTCGCTCATATTTATTCGAATAACGTACAAGTCTTGACAGTTGAATTGGGACCCTTTCTCTTTTCATTTAAAAGCCATTTCCATCTTATTCTTTAATACTTTTGCATCTTTCAGAAATATACCGATGAGCGCTTGCGAAAAATTCACGATACCATATGCGGCATCAAACTGATCAAGCTGAATGCATGGGATGATGTTTTTCTGAGAAAGATACGTGATGCTAGGGAAAAGGAATTGCGCTATCTGAATAAGGACTCCATTTATTGGACTCTTATGAGTGAGTTTGATTTGAGAAAAATCAATTTATCTTCTGAATTCCAATTTTGTTTTTCAGCCATTTTAACGCATGTCTCCACTGTGCTAATCACGTTCGTTACTCTGGCCGTTTATGTCCGGTTGGAGGACACCACCAGCGAGTTCACCGCCAGTCGACTCTTTTCAGCGTTAGCACTCTTTCAACAATTGACGGTGCCGCTGCTGATTTTCCCCATAACTGTGCCTATTATTATTTCTGCAGTGGTTTCAACGCGTCGCATTGAACGTTTTCTACACTCTGCCGAAGTCAAGAAGGAGTTTCAGGGAATTCGCAATATGGCGCGCATACTTAGCAAGAGTGATGCCTCGCTGGATATGTACGAAGTGCAGAATAAAAAATCACCACCATCGCAATTGGCTAGCCCAAAGAATGTCCACGTCGAAGCAGTGGTGGTTATTGATAACAACGTCATGGAAAACCATTCGAATAAAAAGCTCAAGCTACGTATGCCTCTGCATATGGCGCCACTGGCTCAATCCGAGCCGCAGTCTCCATTAACACTGTCCGATGCAGATCCACCTATTTTCGCCCTGCATCCACCTTCGCCAACATCTCCAGCAGTGCTGAGAACGCCATCGCCCCCTCTTTTTTCGCCTCTTGCAGCAACAACTGCCACACCTTCTGCGCAGCATAAGCAGGACAACGATGACTGTAATGAATGCAAGCGGCGAGTGCTGCTGCGCAATACGCCCTATGTGCTCATACGTCCTCGTACAGTGCGTCGTAATATTAGTCGTTCAATGGCCAATCTATGCTCGGTTCGGCATCGCGATTCGCTGCTATTGAAAATGCCCGAAGGTGTTGCAGTGTCGTTGCGTGAGGCCTGCTTTGCTTGGGATCCGCGCCTTCTGGGCAGCAGGTTGAGTGTGAGTGAGATCGATATACCAAAGGGTGCGTATGCGTATTGAATAGCTTTCCCACTTTTTGAATTGTATTTTACTTATGCTTATTTGATTTATTTCCAGGTCAGCTCACTGTGATTGTTGGAAAAAACGGTAGTGGAAAGACATCTTTGCTCTCTGCTTTGTTAATGGAGATACCACACATATCAGGAGATCTAATATGGAACAAGTAAGTCTTAAGGCTGAAAAAACTTTCAATAGAACTAATTTCGGGGGATCAGTTATTGAATTGAACTATTGTACAAATATCTAGGTAAAAGATAAGATATTTTCTTGAATATATAGGAATGACCAACAACTGTAGTTATAAATTCCAGGCGATTAAAAACGGCTAATTACGCTGTGCGACAATCATTTGAAATAACTGAAAAAATTCCAATGGTTTTTGATAGCCCCAAACACTGCCGCAATAAGAGAGGAACTAGAAATGGCATATGAAAAATATTTTAGAGAAATTATCATTCGTAATGTTAAATGAGCATTTCACAAAATGTACTGAAGTTACTACATACTTAGGGAAAAAAATACCGTAAATTTGTTTATAAATTAAAAAAATCTCTATTTATTCTTATAAATGCATTTCATCCTCTGCAAAGTAGCCCCCCCCCCGGATGCAATACACTTGTGCCAACGTTTTTTTCAATTTTCAAAACATGCTGCAAAGTCCTCTTCCGGTAAAGCCTTCAATTCCTTCTTCGTTTCGGTTTCTATCTCTTCTATCGATTCAAAACGGTGTCCACGAAGCGGTCTCTTGAGTTTAGTGAATAGTCAGAAGTCACATGGTGCCGTCATGTCAAGTCAGGCAGGAATACGGTGGTTGTGGAACGATATGGGTCGAGTTTTTGGCGAAATAATCATGAATTACAATCCTCACAAGGCAACGTGTGAGGGTCAGGGGGGCGATCTTCACATGGCAACGTGTCTGACTGCCTCAACCTGGCGAGGCCAGCATTATCCATGTCGGAATCGTCTCTTAAGCCTCTCCGTGGTGTCCTCTACAAACGGCACACTGGCAACCGTTAGTTTGACGGCTTATCTGTGCGGCGGGCTACCTGCATTCAAAGGGTTGTGCGTTGAGTTTGAAATCCACCACGTAAAAACACATTTCAATGAAAAATTAAGAAAACGATAAGAATGACCCCCAAATCTGATGACGACTACCGCAAACGAAAAACTGACAATGATTTACGGATATGCACTTGGGATGTTCGCACACTTAATTGGGATGGTGCCTCTATCCAACTGATAGATATCTTAGAAAGATACAAAGCTGATATCACTGCAATCCAAGAAGTGAGATGGAAGGGAAAGGGTTGCTCACGGCAAGCATTCTGTGATATCTACTACAGCGGCCATGCGGAGAAGCACGAGTTTGGATGCGGATTCGGTGTTGACACCTGTGAACGAGCGACTCGCCACAATCGGAAAGGCAAAATTTTTCAATATAAGCCTGATATGTGCGCATGCTCCGACAGAAGATAAAGACGATGAGACCAAAGATAGCTTCTGCGAGCGCCTTGAAGAGGCCTATAAGCGCAGCCCCCTCCACGACATAAAAATCGTGCTTTGTGACTACAACGCCAATGTGGGAAAAGAAAATAACTTTTGTCCGACAGTCAGAAAGCTCAGCCTCCACGACAATACCTCCGATAACGGAATGAGGCTGATTGACTTTGCCGCAGCGCGAAACATGGTCGTTAGTAGCACTAGATTCAAGCATCTCAATTTTCGTAAAGCCACTTTGCTGTCTTCTGATCAAAAGACGCGCAACCAAATTGATCACGTTTTGATTGACGGAAGGCACTCTTCCAGTATTTTAGATGCACGCACGCTGCGTGGAGCCAATATAGACTCGGATCATTATCTTGTCGCAGCCAAGATTCGTACACGTCTGTGCGCAACCAAGAATGCGCGCAATACGGTACAGAGAAAAAGCAAGATGTCGATAAACTGCAATCAAAAAAACAGTCGAAGACTTCGCTACTTGACTCCCACTCCTGCTTCAAGAAAGCACTCCTCCGATCGACGATATATGCGCGCAATGGAATCACATTTCCCCCTCTATATGTACGGCTGCCGAAGAGGTGATAGGCTATCACCGCCCTCACCGAAATCAGTGGCACGACCAAGAGTGTCGCGACGCCACTGCTCAAAAGACGCCACCTACAAGGCCACCCTGCAGTCAGTTGCAACGCGTGCTGCTAAGGAGCGATACAAAAAGTAGAGGAGGAAAGAGAAACGCATTTTCAGGCGAAAGAAAAGGGAAGCGGAATTGCGTGAGTGCGAGAAGATTGAGATGCATGTTGACAGGAATCAGGTCCGAAAATTTTTCGAAAAAATAATACGCCTGGCCGATGGTTTCAAGACCAGGGCCTCTTCATGCAAGGATGAAAATGGGAATCTAGTGACAGATATCCAGAGTACACTGATGATGTGGAGGGAACACTTCTCTAGGCTTCTGAATGGCGGCGACGACAAAAACTCCGCCAATAGAGATGATATCCCGTAAGCCCCAATTTTGGACTACAGCGTTGAAGCTCTGCTGCCCGACCATAGTGAAGTCTCAAAAACTATAGCTCGGCTTAAAAACAATAAAGCCGCAGGAGCCGATGGCTTACCTGCTGAGCTCTTGAAGAATGGAGGCGAAGCTCAATTTAAATGCATTCATGAGCTTCTATGCAGAATATGGTCGAAAGAATGTATTCCAAACGATTGGAACCATAACCGGCACAAAATATTTGCTTAATATAGAAATATTATTTCTCTCGGTGTAGTTGACTGACCTTTTATTTGAGAATTTGTAAGGATGAAAATATTAATTTTAGGTTCCAACACTCTGTTGATGGTTATTTGAACATGCAACACATTTTGAATAGATGAATGTGTGGCCTTATATTTAAACGTACTCATATGTATGTGACTTAGTATATTTACTTTGTGTGTGTAGAAAGTCAACAGACTCTCAAACAACAGATACAAAATTGAAATTTGTTATTACAACAAAATTATTAGTCAAATTATAAATAAAGTAAAAAAGTTTGAAATTGAAATAATTTTGAAAATATTAGTTGTTGAGTTAATTTTGTGTTTTATTGAGTGATTTTATTTCATTCACTAATAATTGTTTAAAGCAAATTATTTAAAAAAAAAAAAAATTGTTTCCAACTTTTGCATCCTGTAGTTTTGGGAATAAATAAAAATCGAAGCACCACTTTCTAGGACTTCACTGAAATTATATAATTTATGTTCAAAATATATTAAATGCTTGTCGGTGTGGTTCTATTGTGGCGCAATACAATTTAATGACCGAGCTGTTTGAGGTCAAACATGATTTGAATGGTGTTTACACAATTATTGCTATAATTATTATTATAAATATGATTAATTTGAACCACAATGAATATACTGAAATATAAAACATATCAATATAAAGCACTCAAAATAAGCATGTTTCATTTGGATGGAAACAGTTAATGAGTGGGTTTTGTATTTAACAATTACAGTTGTTGGCCAGTACAGCATAGACCACATTACTTGGAAGCATACATTATGTGCAGGTGAAGTTTCAGAAATTTGATTAAGTAGCCCAAAAATTCAAACATTTCATGAAGTATCTTTTGGATCAAATAATTTGGTTGCTTCCAAAAGATGAGACTAATACTGAGAGAGCAGTACTTGCTTTTTATTTACACAAGGCTACTTGATTTGACTGGTAAATGGCATCGCCAGGCTCAAATCAAACGATTGCCGTCAAAATTTGAGCCACTTCCACCCAGTAGTGTGGAGCAGTGTTGCCAGAACCTGGGATTTCGCTCATATTTCGGGGTTTTTAAACTTCAAAAGGGCGCTCGGGATATTGAGCTCAAAAATGGGATTTTCGCTCAAGTCGGGTTTCAAATCTTTTTTTTTTAATTTCAAAAATTTAGGTGAGAGGCCTGGGTTGTGAACCAGGATGGGTTGTGAACCATATCTTTTTTCTTTCCCTAATTATCGAGGGAATTTCGTTTCTGTTTTTCTTATATTTTCGTAGATTTCTTATACGAGTCCAAAAACCGACCTACGGTTGTAAGCGCCAGATAAGTTAGTAAGTAAGTAATTGACATATCGCCAATCTTTCAACTGCTAAATTTGTCTTTTGACATGACGCAATTTTTGCAGTTACACCGAAGTGTACAGATATATTGCTTGTGCCAGTGGCAGACATCGTGTTTGAAACTGTGAAAACTTTTGCGAAAGCCAATGGAGAGCTGCGAGCTTACTGCTCCAAACAAAATTGATGATCTGAAGCAGGAAAAAAACAGCAGCAAAGTCAAAATCCCTAGCAAAAGCATCACTGAAGAAGGCACAACCAACACCATCCAAGCGTTCTAAGGCAAAAGAACCATAAAAACCATCTGATGAGGATATTGATTTTTGCACCATTTGTTTGAGGTTTTTGCCTAAAGAACTGACATCCAAAAACTCCATCGAATGCAACACATGTGGCCGGGCTATTCACAAGTGCGTCAATATGGGAAGGCGTTCGTATTTCACATGCAAACATTGCGACACCGATTTGGATGAAGATGAAGATAATTATGATTAAACACTTCCATTCATTACGATTTTTTAGCCTAATTGGCGTCATTATAACTTGTTTTGCCTCTAACTCATAATATTATTGGTGATTTACTTCGTATTTTCCGACTTTTATTGGTATTTGCCAGATTTTTCACAACCCAGCCACATTTTTGGAAGAGCCAAAAATCACGTCTTTAGAAAATTGGCAGTAGAGAGTTAAATTTTAATCAAAATGCTAATCTGTCTGCATAAAACAGTTGCGTTGTATATTCACCTTTCCAACAGTGTCTGGGATTATTCGATATCTTTATTGTGAGAAAAAGTTTGAGCCCAAAAACAAAACCCGGTTCACAACCCAGCCATCTCCCCTACATTAAAATCAATACACTTTCTGTTTAAAGCCAGCCCCTTGCAAAGCTGTTTAAGAATTGAACTTGAACACAATGACACTGAATATTTTAAAGAGAAAGAAGAAGAATTCAATTGTGGATGGTCGGATTCGTTTTCTTTTTGACTTGACTTTACCAAGTAAAAAAGAGAAACAAGCCAAAAAAATTAACGAGTAATTAAACATGAAGCTATGTGCAAGGTTTGTGAACGGGATTTTTTTCGGGATTTTTTTCGGGATTTTTTATTTTTAAAATGGGATAAACAGGGCGTTTTAAAGAAGAGAACGGGATATTTGGAGCTCGGCCTCTGGCAACACTGGTGTGGAGTTGCAGTCATTTCATGTAAAAACTTTTGTTCTATTTTTAACAATCCAGCAGAGAACCGAGCGCTCTATTAGCGCATCTGAAGCTCTCAAAAAAAAAAAGCAGTTGAGCGCTCCATTCTCCTTGGGTATATCGCGTTTTTTTAACATAGGCATGTTATTAACAGTGTTGCCAGAAATTTTTCGGGAAAAAGCTAGATGGGCTTTAAAAAAGGGCTAGAAAAGGCTAGATGGCTTAAAAAAAGGGCTAAAAAAGGCTAGATTTGCTTACAATATTTTTTATTCTGTGAATATACGTACGTATTTATATATTTACATTTTATATGACTATGATATAAAACAATAACAAGAATAAAACATACATACATATTTGAAATTGAATAAAATTGAATTCAGTCTTTCAAGCTCAAATATATAATAAGTGTAAAACCCGTATTTTTCGAGTTTTTCAGATTTTTCTTGTTTGCACTTGGCTCCTCAAATTCCATTAATCAGACGAAGCCCCATTGCTGGAGCTGGAATTACTTTAAGTTTCATCATTAGAATCACATAACTCATTTCTTGTATGATTTTAGATACTTTATTGAAATATCTAGTAAATGGAAACCAGAATTGCAAAGAATATTTTTTTTTTTTCATTTCCAGCTGAAATAACGTTTCATTTATGAAGTGCTGCCAAAAATATTATTTTTAGAGCACAGGGTTGCACTGGGTCCATACTAGAGATCTGCAACAAGTCAATTGAAAATAAAGTAACTTGATATGTTTCTACCCTACAAGCCACGACTAGCTTCTGAAAAACGAATCATAAGTCAGACTTCTTAAGATTCTATTTTGTTTCCACCCTACATTAATTGGTAGAAAAAATCAAGCTTTCTACTTTTCAAGTCTAAGCGACTGCGCTGCCGTAGAAAGCCACTGACGAGCGTCTTCTTATACTTTTCTATACAAAGTGACGAAATTAATTAACCCTTACGGTGTGGTCGGAGGGAATAAGTCCCCAAGGGAAAAATGTTCCTTTTGCAAAAGTAATGGGGACCGGTCATACATATTAACCCTCTTCGGCCCTACTTAAAGCTCCCCTGTTCAGGTGCAGGAAATAAAAAAAACCAAAAAGAATACAAACATACTTCAATCCAATGCTTTAAAGTTAAACTGTATTCTTGACTCGAGAAACGAAGTTTGCACTGACGACACGAAGTTATTTCCTCGAACTTCGTAAACAGACTTGAAAATAAAGGATTTGTAGGCAAAATAATTACTTTTTCCCTATATTTCAAGTTTCTACATTTCCAGTTTTCTACATTTGGCGACTTAGTTCTTGTTGCCTTTGATTCGCGCAAACTTCTTTCCCCTTCTCGACATGCAGGAAGTTGAAAAATTAAAGGAACTTGATACAACAAATGGATCCATTCATGCATATCTCTTGTCCATACATCTTAAGCAATATATGAAAAAAGGCTAGAAAAGGCTAGAACGAAACAAAAAAAAAAAGGCTAAGAAAAGGCTAGAGGCTAGATGGTATTTTTCGAGGCTAGACGAGAGTAAAAAAGGCTAGATCTAGCCTCAAAAAGTCTAGACTGACAACACTGGTTATTAGATGTATGCGCTCGGCTTTCGCTATAGCAAATATGAAATCGTAGCGAGAGCCAAGCGCTGCGTTCCACTTGCAATTTGAACAAAAACGTAGTGAGAACCGAGCAGTTTGTTCTCTTTGTATTTGATGTACAAATGTGGCAACAACCGAGCGCTTTGTTATCCTTGTATTTGATATAAAAATGTTTGTATAAAGATTTATGGTTTTTAATGCATTTTATTTATTTGAAGTAGGAAAAACAGAAAGCATAGTTTACAAAAGCTTTATATTTCAACTTAAAATATTACTACTTTTACCGAATGGAAGCCCGGACTTGAAGTATTCAATTAATTTAAGTGGGACGATTTGATGACTTTTTCCGTTTTGACGTGACGAAGTTACGTTGTACTGCTCTAGTTTCCAAAAAAGTTGAAACATGAATTTTTTAAAAATTCATCTGCGTTTCATTGAATTGTTACTCACTGGGTATAAGAGATATGCTTAAAAAAATAGTATGACCATAAAGGTTAATTCTTTGACTATATTCAAAAAACCTAAAAAATTAATACGGCATAGGGACGTTGTGGGAGCTGCGTAAGCAACGCAACTGAAAATTTGTTGCATGGAATTATTACTCGCTGAGTATTCGTGCTAGGATTAAAAATACGATACGCCAATAAAGGCCTACTGTAAACCCTCACAACAAAATTAGACAAAAAATTTCTGACATCATGGGGACGCCGAGAGAGCCGCTCAAAGAGCGATAACGCAACATTTATGCAGCGGCGTTGCATTGATTTTTTACTCAATGAGTATATAACCTACGATAAAAGTTTAAAAAGGAAAATAAAGTTTTTTTACATGGCTTTACGACAAAAATAAAAAAAAAAATTCCGGTGTCGTCAGGTCGTGAATATAGCAGCTTATGTAACGGAAATGTAATATCGTTGCATGGAATTATTACTCACTCAGGGGGAGCGCTACGGTAAATTTTGTTTTACAACAGCATGGATGTGTTATTACGCTTTACAACTAAATTACAAAAAAAAATCTTGTTGTCATGATTTCAGGGATGCAATCACATAATGCAGTAAAAACGCTACAGCCATGAAAAAACGTTGCATGGATTTCTTACTCTGTGACTACTACTGCAACTGTAAATTTTAAGGAACGAAAACGAATGTGAGGTCTTCGGGCATATGACAAAAATAAAAAAAAAAAAAATTGTCTGCGTGTCAAAGACCCTCAGGGAACAGCCTAATGTGACGCATCACTTTTGCTGGATTAATTGAAATGAGAGCACAACCCATGCGGAAGCAAAAAAAAACTAAAAGCAAAGCACCAACTCCAAATCCAACAACAACTCCAACTCCAACACCAACACCAACACCAACACCAACACTAACTCCAACACCATCACCAACATCAACACCAACACCAACACCAACACCAACACCAACACCAACACCAACACCAACACCAACACCAACACCAACACCAACACCAACAACAACACCAACACCAACACCAACACCAACCTCAACACCAACACCAACATCAACACCAACACCAACACCAACACCAACACCAACATCAACATCAACATCAACATCAACATCAACATCAACATCAATATCAACATCAACATCAACATCAACATCAACATCAACATCAACATCAACATCAAGAGCGACATCAACATCAACATCAACATCAACATCAACATCAACATCAACATCAACATCAACATCAACATCAACATCAACATCAACATTAACACCAACATCAACATCAACATCAACATCAACATCAACATCAACATCAACATCAACATCAACATCAACATCAACATCAACATCAACATCAACATCAACATCAACATCAACATCAACACAAACATCAACATCAACATTAACAACAACAACAAGAAACTTCGTCACGTCAAAACCTACGGGTGTGTCCACGGCACAGCCAACTCTTTTTTTTTGAAACTATTTTTTTTTACATTAAAATCTTATACCTTTTTCTACAGCTACGTTGTTTCTACAGAAAGTGCTACAAATACAGCGCTATACACACACAACTATTTACAAGGATAATGAAGCGCTCTTTAAGTGCATACAAGTAATGCGCATTGAAATGTTTTGCTGGGAATGGAGAAAAGGGAAATTCGAGTTCTGAAAAAGTAAGGTTTTGTAATGGGAAAAACACTGTACAAGCAAAGGAAGTGATTGACAAACATAATAACATAATGATGAATCTGCTCCACAAAAATGCATCATTATTAATTGGTTGCTGAATTCAAACGCAATTAAGTGCCGTCCAAGCACTTCTGATGAAGACGTTCAGGTCGCTCAAAAGAAGTAGCAACTGCAGCAATGATCAATAGAATCCATGCAATCATCGTGAACAATCTTAAAGTTAACAATCGTGGGATAGTTGAGCCTATAAAAATGTCAACTGGTTTGGTGGTTTCCATTTTACATAATTCTTTGGGTATGAAAAAAATGGTTGCAAGTTGGGTGTCGCATGGTTAACGATGGAACAAAAAAGACAACGAGCTCGTCATTATGAACAATGTTCAGCCATGTTTAACTTTGATTCGAAAGATTTTGTGTGTCAATTGGTACCATTTGATGAAACATGGATTCGCCACCATGTACAATACTAGTACATAAAAAAAAAAAAAATGGGTTGGGTGAAATGGAAGTGTTGCGTAGCGGCAAAAAAACACAACAATTGTGGACTATGTTTTTTGAGATTCTCAAGGTATATTATGGATTGAAAAAAGAATAACCGCTGGAAACGTTATGGTTGCGGTTATGCTTATGATTATGATTATGGTTACGTTTATAGTTATGGTTATGGTTATGGTTATGGTTATGGTGATGGTGATGGTTATGGTTATGGTTATGGTTATGGGTTTGGTTATGGTTATGGTTATGGTTATGGTTATGGTTATGGTTATGGTTATGGTTATGGTTATGTTTATGGTTATGGTTATGGATATGGCTATGGTTATGGTTATGGTTATGGTTATGGTTATGGTTATGGGTATGGTTATGGTTATGATTATGGTTATGGTTATGGTTATGGTTATGGGTATGGTTATGGTTATGTTTATGGTTATGGTTATGGTTATGGTTATGGTTATGGTTATGGTTATGGTGATGGTTATGGTTATGGTTATGGTTATGGTTATGGTTATGGTTATGGTTATGGTTATGGTTATGCTTATGGTTATGGTTATGGTTATGGTTATGGTAGTGGTTATGGTTATGGTTATGGTTATGGTTATGGTTATGGTTATGGTTATGGTAATGGTTATGGTTATGGTTATGGTTATGGTCATGGTTATGGTTATGGTTATGGTTTTGGTTATGGTTATGGTTATGGTTATGGTTATGGTTATGGTTATAGTTATGGTTATGGTTATGGTTATGGTTATGGTTATGGTTATGGTTATGGTTATGGTTATGGTTGTGGTTATGGTTATGGTTATGGGGCTATGGTTACGATTTGAATGCTGACAAAATGCTTTCTAATATGATGTTTTGTGTCTTTCGACATTTTCTATCACACTATAGTCGATAAAGTGCATTTATTGACTCAAAGTTTGTGTTACGGTTGACATAAGGTTTATTTTTTTTATGAAAAACATATGTTAAAGTTCTTTTGGGTTTTGCACCAAACATTGATGAGCAACAATATGCAACAATTTCAAAATTTATCAAGGAATTCAGACACTATAAAAGGACTTTGGCTCCCTGTTGCGTACGGTATGCCACATTAACATAGCATTGACCTGCTGGAACGCATCTTTCTATGGTTAACTATTTCTTGTTTTTGTGTTTTTTTTTATTATATTATTGTCTTTGGAATATCACATATTTTTACCCTGCTCAGCGTTTACTTTCGTTAACAAGGGGTAATAAATTTCAGGCCAAACAGACATTTATAACGGTAATTGAAATTATTGCACATTGTGAGCCATTTTGCTTTCGCTGCTTTAAAACGTTACACTTTTTTGCATCATACTCAAATGTTCCAATAGCAACGGCGGCTGCAAATACTGCGATTTCCGCTAGAGCAATAACTAAGAATGCTACAAATGCTCCCTTTTCTGACTAGTACTTTTTCCAACAACAACAACTACTGCTCGAACTACGGCTACATAATATATGCTTGGGTGCACTTTTATATGCATTAACATTAACATACAAACATTTGTGATAAATTATAGTCACGTGATGTGCATGGAAATTGTGTGAAATGCGTGAGCGACGGAGTGAAATAAATAAATATTAAATGGCAGAGCGTTTTCATGGGTATTAAAAGTGAAATGGCTGGAAAGCAATGAAAAACCGGCAAGATTTTTTAGTGCACCAGGAAAATGTGAAACAACAAAAAAAAAAAGAACAAGAAGATAAATTAAGTAAAAAAACTAAAGCTCAAGCAGAGAAAACTTTGAAGCACACGCAGGTTGGTTTATACTACGTTTACATTGAGCCAAATGACTCATTTCAGCTCATTCAGCCAAATGAGAACCGAAATCATCTCATTTCTCATACGAATTCTCATTTGCAAATCATCTCATTTGAAATAAATGAATGAGATTGGATACGTTCTTAAAACTAATTACAAACTTTTTCGAACGCATTCAATGCAGAATGGACAAAAATACACCGAACGCACTAAAAAGAAAGGAAAATGTCAAACATATTAGGGGTATTCACGATCTGGAGCTCTTTGTAGAGCTCTTTTGCACAAGAGCAAAAAAGCGCAACAAACTGTGAACACACCTCATACCCAGACCTAACAATTGAAGTTAAGTTCAGTCAGCTTTGAAAGTAAGTGATGTGAAATTATGATATTAATGAAGTAAATACATAGAAGTGTACACAATATACCGTCACTATTTGTTTGCTGTCAAAAATTCACACAAGAGCTCAAGAGCACTACAAAAGAACTACAGGGTATCGCCAGTGCGCTTGAGCAAAAAAGAACAATTTTGACAGCACGTGTATTTTGTTATTGTAGAGCTCTTTTTTGTTGCACTTTTGCTCTTTTGCACAAGAGCTCTACAAAGAGCTCCGGATCGTGAATACCCCTATTGTGAAGTGAATTTGAAAACAAAGAACAAGCTGTCAAACTAAATGCGATACGTTTGCAAAAAAATCAGTGTAAACACATTTGAATGACTCATTTGAAATGGCTCATTTGCTCTAATGTAAACGTAGTATTAGTTTAAATAAGAATTGCATGTTGCTCATACGTCGTGTGGTACCAAGCGATTTGATTTGGAGATTGAGCATTTATGTATATGCTTGACATTGATATTTAGAAAAAAAAACATACAATCCTCTTTCGACAGCTTGTTTGAAGTGTTTAAGTCTAAGAGGTGAATTCTGTGCACCCGTTTGTTTGTATATTTGTGAGCACAACAAAGTCTTAGTTTTTAACTACTTCAAAATGATGTTGGATGAATGCCAACATTACTAACTAGTTACACATGTACATACAATGTACATATACCTCTGCAGACATTCTTGTCTTCATATAGACTACACACACAGATATATTCACATAAACAAATTAAAAGCACTATTTGTCAGTGATACAATTTATAACATTTTATTTTATTACTTCCTTGTACCGCATTTTTCTTCTTTTTTTTTTTTTTTTTTTTTTTTTTTTGTGTGCATATAAATTGAATTTCTGCAATTGCAATTTTTATTTGAATGGGAAATTTATTGATATGGCTTATTTGGTTATTTATGATGTACTTGATAACTTCTTGTTCTTATTCTTGTATGTATTGTATGTATTTTGAACGCTTACAACGTAAGTGAGCAGCTAAGATTTGTGTGTCATCAAATCGTTAAAATTTAGTATTGCAACATTTAATTTATTGCCATAATAAAATGAGGAGTTTGACATCTGAGTGAAGTTAAACTGCTTTAATTAATGCAGAGAATAGTAGCACAAGTACACGAAACATCTTAAATAATTTTTGGTTTTCCCTTCTTTGAAGCAAAATTTTAATTAAAAATAAGCATTCTTTTTGCTTAATATTAACACATTCCACAAATATAAAGAATATTGCAAGCTACTCGAAAGTAAAACGAACCATAGAATGGATTTGCTGAATATATTAATTTAAAGGCATATATATAGCAAAAAAATCCTTCCGATGTGTGAAAGTAGATTTCATTTAATTTTTTTTTACCCTTCATACAAATGGTAAAGTGATGGTAATGTGCTGGTAAAGTGAATTAAATCTTGTTCGTAGTTCGGTCGCCGACGAATTCCGCGAAGGTCGTCCAAAATCGGTTTATCGTCCAAATACGTGAACTAATAATGCAAGATCGTCATGTGACATATCGTGAGATAGAGGCATCATTGCACATTAGTTCCACTTCAATACATTCGATTGTGCATGAACACTTGTCTGTAAAAAAACTTGCTCTCGTTGGATACCCCATAATTTATCAATCGCTCAAAAAAAGTCTCGCGTCGATTGGTGTAAGGAAATGATTAAAAAGTTCAATCGTGGTACTTCAAAAGACGTGTATAAAATTGTGACAGGTTACGATCATGGATATATGCGTATGAGCCGGGAACAAAACAGCAATCGACCGTGTGAGTATTCCAAGACGAGGCAAATCCAACAAAAGTTGTTCACGTGCGAAGCAAATGGTCGCCTGTTTCTTCCACCGAATGTGTCAAGTGGCCACTTTTCCACTTGATCAACGTAAGACGGTCAATTCTGAATGGTACACGACCATTGGTTTGCCGGAAGTCTTCCGAGAAATTCGCAAAACGAACCGCCAAAGACGAATCATTCTCCATCATGACAATGCGAGCTCTCACATATCTCGTCAAACATGTGATTTTTGAGCAGTCAAAACGTAGAATTGATGACTCATCCTCCATACAGACCTGATTAGGCACCCAATAACTTCTTCTTGTTCCCGAATATCAAAGGTAAACTGCGTGGTCAGCGATTTGCGAGCGCCGGAGAAGCAGTTGAAGCGTCAAAAAACTATGTTTTGGAGATGTTGCTGTTTTATTTATTTTTTTATTTTTTAAAATTAATGTTTACATGTAAGACATAGTCTTTTAAATGTAAAGCGAACTAACAATTTTCAACAAGTTATAGAATAAACAACCGAAAAAGAAATAATAATAAATACTAGTTAAACTAACAATTAAGTTATTTGGAAAGAAATGATTTGAACAAATCAGGTCTTAAAATTAATTATATAGAAGTTGATAGAAAGACGTAGAAACAGTATTAAGAAAAGTATAGAAGAATTTCATGCTTAAAGGTGTGCTTATTAGGGATACTTTTAATTCTAACAGGCAACGAGTTCCACAATCTGATTGCATTCACGAAAAATAGTCTGTTTGAGTTCAAATAATTATAGACAGGAATAGTGAGGTTTAGATTTCTATTAGATCTACAAAATTGAAGCTTCTCAAATAGGTAATTGGGTGTTTTGGTATGAATCAAATTATATAAGAATATACAGTTCCTAGCATCCAGGTAGTTAAAAATATTGCAACCAAGTATTTGATTGCCCATATGACTGATGCGGTCAAACCTCCGAAGGCCATACACATACCTTACTGCGTTGTTAAAAGCATGTTGTAACTTAAGTTTAGACCTGGAATCAATTCTACTGTAAACAACGTCTGAGTAAGATATGATAGGCATTATGAGCTGCTGTACTAACTTTTTTCTAGTTGCAATAGGAACAAATGACGCAGCCTACCTCAAGTTCCTCATAGTAGACCTTACTAACGACAGAATTGATATGGTTTACACAGGAAAGTGAGGAGTTAATGTGGTAACCAAGATTCTTCACTTTATAAACAAATTCTAGTTCGACACCATTAAGATAAATAACTGGTATCCTGGAGAGAGCGTGATTGGATTTAGAAATCGGCAAGACGTATGATTTAAGGGGGTTGAGCTGGAGGCTATTAGATTCAGCCCATTCAGTTATTTTCATTAAGTCTTCATTCATCTTAGTACATAAATCATCAACAAGGTTAATAGGTCTGGATAAGTACAGTTGAATATCATCAGCATACGCATGCATGGTAACATACCGACATTTGCTGAAGATATCGTTTATAAATAATGTAAATAAAATCGGACCAAGTACAGAGCCTTGAGGAACCCCACAGGTTAAATTACGGAAAGCAGACAGACCCACCCTTACTCTTTGAGATCTTCCAACTAAGTAACTGTATAACAGACGGACGGCCATGCCAGAGAAATTAAAGTTATTTACAAGTTTGTGACACAATAGAGAATGGTCAACAGTGTCAAATGCCTTGGAAAAATCCAACAGGCAGAGTAAATTTAAGTGCCCTAAGTCGTAAGTCAATCTAATGTCATCTAAAATCTTTAAGACTGCTGTAGCGCAACTGTGGCCATGTCGAAAGCCGGACTGAAGTGGAGACATGAGGTCATATTTTCTAATGTGTTCCGAAATTTGTGCCGCCATTAGAGGACTCGAGTACTTTAGATAACGATGAAAGCAAGCTAACAGGCCGAAAGTCAGATGGATCACAGGTATTGGATTTTTTAGCAATAGGAACAATTGTCGCTACTTTCCAAACCTCAGGGAAGCAAGAACTTGTGAAACAGTGATTTAGAATGTGGGTTAATGGACTCAAAATGTGCGGTAATATGATTTTAATGAATTTAATAGATATTCCATCTTCACCCACGGCATTTGATTTTATTTTATTAACCCTTTCGGCATATTTGTTGCAATACGGCAACGGTTTGCTTTATGGCTCTGTTTCTAGTTTGGACACCCCGCTTTTTAACAATACATTTTTAATAATAGATTGAAATGTGATGAAAAAGAAGAGAAAATCAAAAATATGAAAATTAATGTTTATAACATGTTTTTCAAAGGTTATTCCGAGTGAACTCATGAGCGCGACCACGCGGCCACGCGACTTCAAAAAAGAGCAAATTAAAAAATTATGTTTTTAAATATTTCCGAGAATTTTCTAAAGCTAAAGGTAATTAAATATAATACTACGAACGTAAGAGATCTTATTTACATTTTTTGTTAGAAAAAATATGTGATATTTATAGAGCTAGAAGTTTGTAAAATTTTTTTGAATATTTCTAAAAATGTTGGTAGTATCTATTAGGAAAGCAATACGGCTTTCAAACTTCATTCTCAGCTTATTTTAGTCAAAAACTGACCCTGAACGAAGTTTGGAATGTTTGGCATTGCCAGGGCTAATTTGGCACTGAAAGGGTTAACACAATGAGCAACATCACTCTCACTAACAGAAACGATCTCAAAACTAAACAAACTTACAGAGAGTAAAGTACATAGAATGTTGGTCGACACATTATCAAAAGACCCTGAACTAGTAATGAAATAATCATTTAGAATATTGCAATCAATGTCACAATTATCAGTTTTAACACTGCATATTCCAGCCTGTCTTAAATTGTTCCAGAGCTTTTTGCAAGGCAACGATGAATCTAGCTTATTCATAAAAAAATGGCGTTTAGATAATTTAACAGTTAAGTTAGCTTCATTTCTTGCTCTTTTGTACTGCTCCCAATTAGATGTTGTGGGATTTCTTTTCCAACGATTGTAGCTTCTGTTCCGAGTCTTAATGGCTAACATGACATTTCTGGTAAACCACGGACAACATCTGTTAGAGACACGGCGAGTAATTAACGGAACATGCACATTAAACATTGCGATAATCTTATTGATGAAAAAATTAAGCTTGTCATTAACTGAGCTAAACGCCCAGCACTCGGACCAATTTATAGTAGACAAGTCATAAACCAGTGACCTATAATCAATAGACTTATAATCCCGAAAAGTGATAGTTTTATCAATGACAGCAGATGAAAGATTTACATTAATTGTACAGAAAAGAAGATCATGATCAGAAACAAAAGATATTTGGTCGAACAACAAGACAGAAGATACATCTGAAACAACAAACAGATCTAAAAGACTCGGAGAGGCATTATTTGCGAAGCGAGTGGGCATAGTATTATTTATTGTGTGAAGACCAACATCAGTAAGTCTATCAACAAAATTGCAAGCGACATTATCATTGGATAACATATTAATATTAAAATCCCCACACATAACAAAACGGTCATGATCGATTGCACAATTTGACAAATAGGTAAACAGTTCATCCAGACAACAATTACGATGCGGATTATAAACACACGACAAGAAAACTTTAACATTATTATTATATAGCTCAATATTTATGAATTCAACCTCCGAACCATTCGATATTCCCAACAACTTTACACTTAAATTATTTTTAGTATATATTGCAACACCCCCCCCCCCCCACCCCCCTTTCTGTTCGACCGATCATTCCGCCAAAGCTTAAAATTATTAATATCTAAACAGTCATATATTAGTTGTCTCAAGAGGAATGCAAAAACTGCTATGACAAATGGTTTCAACGAATGCAGAAGTGTATTTATCATCAAGGGGAATATTTTTAAAAACAATAAAGCCATTTTCATTTAAAAGTGTTTGTTATTATTTGCTATTCCCGAAATATAAATAGTACCCCTCGTACATTACAATTTTAGACTCTTCGGACCCTTAAATGTTCCTTCGTTTTTCAGTTGGCCATGAGTCGCAATGATCTTTTGCGAACTAAATCCCGTTTTGGACATGCTTCTTGGTTAACAGAGGTACTTTACAAGGACTATGCGCACTCAAATCGTGTTCCTTAAGAAGTCTTCGTAAAGTACGAATACTTGCGTCCACATTAAGTTCTGTTTTTATGTGTACTGCAGAGGCAAACAGATTGGCCTTACAGCAATGGCCAATCCATTTAATCAATTTTGCTGTCATAACTGCCTAGCGTCCACGTGTCTCTGGTTTTTACCTTTTTTTTCAGGTATTAAAAATCGTGGTTGGTGAACATTTTAACAAATCGTCAACCTCTTTGTATGTTTTGCCCTCGGAAATTAATTTTTGATCAATGCCCGCTTTTCAGCAGAACAATGGTTTCTTCGTCCGATATCTTAAAAAAAAAATTTATAATTATTTTTTTTTAGTAACAGTTTTAGCGAAATTTTTCAATGCTTTTTACGTAATTATTAAACGCTACTATTTTTTTGACCACAGAAATATGCATCAATTGTATAAATAAAAATGAATGTACGTTTGTGTGTCCTGAATACATTTCTACACCGTTTATCCGATCGTGATGAAACTTTGTGTATAGAACTTTTTTGGTTCGAGGCGGGTCATAAGGCTATCAATTTTGATACATCTTGAATACCAGATGGCGCTGTAGTACACATTTTTTGCAAAACCACCTAAAACTCCTAAACCGCTCATGGGATTAGAATGAAAATTGGTATATAGTAGTTTTCAGGTACAATGAGTCTTTTAGCACTATCTTTTTTGATCCACCTTGGACACCAGATGGCGCTGTAGTACAAATTTTTTACAAAATCGCCAAAAACTACAATATTCCTACAAAAGGCATATTTTTAGTTGTTTTTTCTTAGGTTACATATGCAAATATTTACAAAATATAAAATTTTTCTAAAATAACGTAGAATTAAAAAAATGCCCGTTATTTTAATACCAAAGACACTTGCATAATACTGCGAACATTTTTATTACAATGAAATTTTAGAGACGAGATCTTTCCCTCAGCAAACCTGGTGCACCAATATTTGATGAATAAAGATTTTACGTTTAATTACCATAAAAAAACCCCGTCAATTTGACATCAAAAACATGAACATAACTTGAAAACTTTGAAATATTTTAGTACAACGATATATTTAATTCAACATCGTTGTTCAAAATTGAGACAAAAAACAATCAGAAATTAAATTTTGGGCCTTTCGATTCAAATATCTCCGCTGTTTCTTAATACATTCTGTTAAATTTTTTTTGTCTTAAAGCTTCATCAAATTACTCTGAAAACTTTACTGTAAAAATACCTTAGTTAATATTTTTTTCAAAAAATGTGTGAAATTTTAGAGTTTTCCTCAAAAAACGGCACAAAAATTGTTTTTAAATGTAAAAATAAATTTAATTCAAATTTGCAAATTTTCAACTATTTTTAAAAGCTATACCACGTATAAACAAAAGTTGGTTCAAATTGACGCAAAAATTAAAAACCGTTTTTGTGATTCAAAAAACAAGGCAACCCCCATGATTTTTTTGAATTTTTTTTTTTTTTCCAATAATGTGGTTTAATATTTTTGAATAAATATACAAGCTTAAGAAATAATTTACGAGTTCAGCCAACTCGGTAAACTAATATCCGATTTGATATGCAGTGTTGAAAATGCATATCAGTGTTTCTGCATTAAAATAAAAAATTTATTTTTGTGTAAAAATGTATAAGTTTAGTGTCTGAACTATTGAGTTTGAGTTTGACTGAATTTGACTACTTTACTACTTTTTTTCTCTAAATATATTATTAAATTACTTAAAAAAATATTTTCAGATCTTAAAATCAACACTGAACGAGTTTATTTAAATGTTATTGGTAAAAAATATTATTTGTCGTTTTTTAAAAAAGTGGGTGCAGTTTTTTGGCAGAATAAATATGTTTTTTGTAGCTAACGCTATGACTAATATTTTGTCTTTGTAGCAACGTATTTGATACCTTCAAACATAAATTTTTTAAGGTCTTAAATTAAAAACTCTCAAAGTAATGAATTTTTTAGTAAAACATTAAATTTTTCACGTTTTTTTAACTTGGCCGAACTCCTAAAGTCAGCCATTTTTAAAATATTAGAAAATAACTATACAAAATGTTGAACAAGACCAAAAATAGTAAGCATGTAAAGTTTTAAGCTTATATATCCAAATTTCGGGATTTTACAACGATTTTTTAACGTGGGGTGATGACATACCCCCACGTGGCTCTATGTAACTGGAGTGAGGGTGTGGCTCGAAGGGTTAATAAAAATAATTTTCTTTAAATTTTAAAATTTTATGTAAAATTTTAATGTTCACAATTTTACATTTCTTACCCAGGGGCATATCAGCTTTATCTGTCTGTGTTTTATTATCACTCTGGAGTTTATTTGAAAACGTTAAATTGGGGCGAGACGAAGTTCGTTGGGTCCGCTAGTTCAGAATAAAAATTAATTTACAAAAGCAACAATAACGTATCGATTCTGTGCGTTACCGGTAACAGAAATATTGTTACCGAAACTCGTTACCGGTCTTAGAAATTGGTATTTTGTACACTCGGTAACGCTTAGAAAAAAAGGTAGAAAAAAAAAAATATAAAGCTTATGGTATATTTTTGAAAATGAAAATTGAAATCTCTTAAAAAGGACAAAATTGGAGCAACTTTTATTTTTTTTGTCAAGTTATCAATACACTTAAGAATCAAATGCACTATGAAAGAAAACAGCGCAAGACAGCGCAAATATTTAAAACCTTAATCAAAAATGAAAAAAGGTACAAAAAAACAGGTTGATAAAAATTATTAAATTTATTATATAAAAAATTTTTTTTTTCGTTTTTTTTTTATTCTTTTAAAAAGCTTAAACGATAAGCATTCCAACAGTATGTAATACTTGTATGATCAATTTAAAAAGAGTTAAAAAAAAATCGAATACGAAACGTTCTTAATTTGGCTGCTCATATAGGAATGTGTCTTGCGAACCATTTAGCAAACCATATAACTGAACCGTGCCAATTTTTTCATAAAATTTTCATTGCAGTACACAATTTGACCTTTTCTTAGATTATTTTCATAATGATACAGGCTGCAAGAGTAATTTTGAAAAAATCATTTATGAGACGCAAACGTCCATTTGAACCCACTGTGCGCCGGCGCAGCTGCAGTGTTATCTTTTTTTAATGTATGTATATATTAACTTTATGTAAATTAATATAACACAGTGAAATGTTAAAATATTTATTCATTGAAGAGGGCTGAAGAAGCAACAGTGAATTTAACATAGTTTTTGTATTTTTATTTGTTTTAATTTCGGTTTGAGGATTTAAAAAGTACATTAATTACTCAAAACACGAGCACTTTTTTTTTAATCCAAGCATTAAAAATGTCTTCTGTTTTGCTTGTAACCACCTAAAGAGATGGTACCAATATTCACCGGTAACGCTTGGATGCAGAATACCAACAGGATGTTCAAGTTACCAAAAGGTGAATTTCTGCTGCATGCCGCAAACACTGCATAATCAATGCTTTTATTTTCTTCAAGCTCAAAACATTTGCAGTTACTTTGCAGTGGATCACAAGCAATAGGGAATAAAATCGCCATCACCATTTTTCAATGCCAAAATAGAGTGTATTTTGAAACGACGTAGCTCAGTCAATTTAAATCCGAGTTTCGTAAATAAGGTATCATTGGAAAGGTTATTTCGTTAGTTTTAAGGGAAAAATATAAAACTTTTGGAAGAATTGCAGTAAGCTGGCCTATCCTTAATTTGAAAGTATAATTCCATACCAACAACAGACGCTATAATTTTTTTTTGAGTTTCTTTATTTTGGTTTTTTGTACGTTTCAATACCTTTCCAACAATATAAAATTAAGGTGTGCTCTTGAGGAGTTACGGCGTAAAACGTGCAGTGCTAAAGAATTTTCAATACGAATTATAGCGTCTGTTGTTGGCATGAAATTAAACTTTGAAATTAACAATGGGTCAATTTACAGAAATTTTTTTAAAAGTTTTATATTTGATCCTTAAAATAGAGGAGATAACTATTCCAATGTTACCTTAGTTAATAAAATGTATTTTAAGTTGACTGAACTACGTTGTCCTAAAATAGGCCCTATTTTGGCATTCGAATGGCTGTGGCTCCGCAAAAAATTTTTTTTTGAAACTTTAAACTCCGGAATTGTTTTTTTTAACAAAAAACCAACCTAAAAACAAATTTTGAGCCAAATCGCAGATGGTAAGTGGGATTGATAGGTCACCTCAATCTGAAATGGGCGCTATATAAAAATCATAAACTATGTATGAGAGCCACCATAAGGAGTGGTCGGAGGAAATAGCTCCCCAAGGGAAAAATGTTCCTTTTGCAAAATTAATGGGGGTCGGTCATACTTATTAATCTTCTCCGGCCCTTCCTTAAAGGCCATCTGTTCAGGTGTATGGAAATAATATACAAAAATCATAAAAATTGTATGGGAGCCCTCCTAAGGAGTGGTCGGAGAGAATAGGTGTTAAAGGCAAACATTTTCCTTTCGCAAAATTAATGGGGTCTGTCATACTTACTAACCCTCTCCGGCCCTTCCTTAAAGCCCCCTGTTCAGGTGTAGGAATAAATGCATAAAATCATATAAGGAAGTACCCATAAAAATTTTATGATTTTTATACATTTATTCCCTACCTACAAAAAATAAAACTGGACAAATGATTTTTATTTTTGAGCGTAAAAAATAAATATTAAGATATAACTTTTATTTCTATAAAAAATAAAAATTGAGAAACAAATTCTTAAGCAAAATAATAAAAATTAAAAATAACTCTTATTCTTGAACAGAAAAACAAAAATAAAAAAATAACTATTATTTCTGATCAAAACAATTAAAATCGTAAGATAATTTTTATTGTTGAACAATAAAATTAAAATCTAAAAATAATAATTAAACTTCGAGTTTTTGGATATCGCTTATAATAATTACGATCCCTGCACAAAAGACCTTCAAAGTTTGGGTTTAAAGGGTAGTAATGCAATTTGTAATGCAATTGCAAGTACTTTTCTGCTATAATTGAGACAAAATCTAAAAATTTTCAAATACATATCACCAAATGATTTTTTTTTTATATATAATAATATATAAAATATTTAGAAATATTAAATAAATCAGTTGAAAACTGAGATATCAACATTCGATAGTATCCTATGTGACAGCCTGGATAATGCGAATAGCCCTCATAAAAATTAGTTACGCTCTCCGTGCTGTAATCTAAAAAGAATTGATAAAGTTGCAGTGATACGAATTTTAAGCTAACAAACAATGAAATCAGCGCATATACTGCAAAATTTACTTTAATATTCAGTCAATTTGCAGTGTTTGCGCTGTTTCATTGTTCGTAAGCAATCATTCGTAGCACTGCTTAGCCGAAGTTCAGATCAACATGCAATGGTATACGAGTCAATTACTTAAAAGAGCTCATATTTATATTCATTGCGCTCATGCGTTGGCAGTGTATACTCATACTTGTTTTATACAAACACCGATATGTACTGCTGAAATCGAAGCAAACATCGCATAGTGTTTGGCATTGGTTTGATCGGCTACTGCAAAATAATTGCGTTGGAAGTAAATTCGATAGCATTCGATAGAATGCGTTGCATGGTATCAGTGAGATTGAGTCATACAAAAACCCAGAATTAATTGAGTGTCAAAGCAATTGCAGTGTAACGCTGCAGACCTCTGATACTCACCATACCAGGCCCGTAGTCAAGGGGGCTTTTTAGGGTTAAAACCACCCCTTATGGTCCAAAAAGTATAAAAAAATATTTTATTAGCATTAACATAACTTTGCCAATTTGCGAATACTTGCACGTGCGTCTTTTTTCTCTAACAGTGCAAACTGCAAGTGTAAACAGCGAAATCATCAACACGTTCAAGTTTTCGAAAAAAGTTCGATACATTTAATTGAACTTTGTCCACCTCCAGCAATTTAAGAATTTATTGCGTTAACAGGAATAACGTGAAAGTGGTGAAATTTTGATTGTGTTTTGTTAGATAAGTTTAAGAGTTGTGTTAATTTTACTGTGCCAAAACTACAAAAATGAGCCTACTTCATTGGCTGCAGAAACCAGAAGTAAAAAAGGCTAGAACGGTGGAAAGTAAGTGCTTGATTTAAATGATTTTTTTTTTCCTTTATCAGTGCGTAAATGTGTTAAAAAGTTGCCGAATATTTCTGAATGTTTGAAAGCGTGTTTTTTTTTGGTAGCGTGTTTGCATTCATTAAATATTAATGGTTTAATTTTTTGCTTGATGCGGAACAGCGGAATAGCTGCGTTTGATTCGCCAGGGCTCAACTCAATTACGAAAAAAACAGCTACTCACTTAGCTGTTATTTACTGAATAGTTGGCAACACTTTTGTTTTGACAGACCACAAGAAGTCTGTCAATAAATTAAATTGAAAACGAAGAAAACTGCTTAAGGGGGGAGATACCCCTAGACAGGGTGAAATTAGTTTTGTTTAATAATTTTTTTCAAGTTGATAACATAATTGGATAATTTTTTTATTTTCCTATATTTTTAGTAAATGGTGGGTCTGCAGAGTAACTCCTGTAGCTGTCAAAATTTTCCCACTTATATGAAGCAAAAGAGGTTTTTTCTTCGAGTACTGATATTTTGAAGGGAAGGATAAATCTGTAATATCATAAAAAAGTTAAAAATTCAAATTTATATCGACTGTTTAATCGAAGGTCCAAAATCGACTATTTTTTCAACAGTTTTGACTCCAAAAAAATGATTTATTCACACGATATCTTTCAACTTTTAGGTACATCCTTCCGGAAGGTACATCCGAGCTGTACGAGCTGCTTTTGTTTTGGAGAGACTCTTTGGCTTCTGCTTCGCTACTCGTGCCTTATCGTATTTTCGGCGAAAACTTTGCAATAGGTGCCAATAATTATACTCAGTTCGTTTAAAAGCTTCAGAATGGTGGTGTAGCCTTCACTAAATATTCCAGCAGCAAAGTTAGCTGAAATTTTGAAAATCCAGGCCTCTCGATCCTGACTCATCAAAACTTATTTTGTGCTTGCATAAAGAACAAATTAAAAATTCCGATAGTGCAGTAAAAACTTCGAAGTTTCAATAATGCTGTAGCCATGCAAAGGATTTGTGCGAACATGGTCACTACCAGAGAACTGCATAAGCCTACTTGAAACCTATTTCAAGTACTTGCCATAAATATGAGTACCAGCTTGCTTGAACTTGATAATTTTCAATCAATTAAAGCTTGTACTTGAATATAAGTAAGCCCACGTCAGCTTGTGACTTACAACTACGCTAGCTTACATGCGAACGACACGAAGTACCAAGTAAAGGAAAAACTTGATGTGTTCGGCAAAAAGCTTGAAAAGCTTGAAATTAAAAGCAAGTATCCAATTAATTCAAGTATCCAAATAATTCAATGAAGTGTAGGAAAAACTTTAGCGTATGAAGAATATTTAGGGTTCTATAGATTTCATGTTTAGCAGTTTTAGGGGGTAGCTGATTTCGAATCCAATGTCAGAATTTTAAAATTCAAGATGGCTGATAGGCTGATGTTGAAAATTTAATAATTTTTAAATTCTGACAACGGATTCGGATTCAGCGACCCATTTTACCTAGTGTTTGCCCCAGCATCGAATTCGTAAAAATAAAAAAAAATTAGGTGGCAACCCTATCAGCTATCTTGAATTTTAAAATTCTGACATCAGATTCGAAATCAGCGACCCCCTAAAACTGTGGGATAATGTTTAAAACTCTTAAAACAGCATATTTTTAGGTGGTAACCCTATAGGGTTACAAATTTCATAATATTGAAATTCTGACAACGGATTCGGATTCAGCGACCCATTTATACCTAGTGTTCACCCCAGCATCGAATTCGTAAAAATAAAAAAAAATTAGGTGGCAACCCTATCAGCCAAATTAAATTTAAAATTTTATAAAGACATCGGATTTGAAATCAGCTACCCCCTAAAACTGCTAATCACGAAACCTATAGAACCCTAAATATTCTTAATACGCTAAAGTTTTTCCAACACTTCATTGAATTATTTGGATACTTGAATTAATGTGGATACTTTAAATAATTGGATACTTGTGAGCTTACAAGTTTTTGCCGATCGTTTCAAGCTTTTCAACTTTCAGACACGACAAAGTAAGTCATAAAAAGTCAAGTCAACGAAAAAGCAGGGATATGACTTGTATCTGTTTGCTATTTTTGTAAGCAGGCTAAAGCTTGGGTTTTCAAGTACACTGAAAAAAAAAGGTAGCTTAAAATTAAACACAATTTACAAAATTTGTTGTTAATTTGACTTTTTTTTCATATGTTTTTCAAAATTTTTAAATACATTTGCTCTTACTTTGACGAAATTTGTTGCAAGCTATTTTTTAAACACAAATATCGTCAAATTAAAAACAATTGTCGTCAATTTTAAAACATTTTTTTTTCAGTGTATGGATAAATTCAATTTTTCAAGTACTTGAAGTTGCTTGAACTTCAAGTAGGCTTGTGCAGTTCTCTGGTCACTACGAGCAGTTTATCATTTTTTTTTAACCCTATTCACGTCACGCTGTGTCTTTGGGTCACTATGCAATTTCAAACCAATATAAATGACATGAAACTTGTTTTAAAGAAAAATTCGAAAAAACATTTGAAATTTTTCCGAAACTATGAGTTTTGTACTCACATCACATTTTGATAGAATCTATTACATTTTACTTATTCCGTACACAAACCAACTAAAAAACAAGAACTTGGCAACGCAACTTTACTCAACTCAACCGATAATTGACCTCCTCTTTACTCAACTAGCTGTAGACTTTGTTGTTGTTTTCACATACAAATTTTGAAAGAATCGACATGAATTGAGTATAGGCTGTCGAATCGAACGCAGCTAATATTATATTTCATCTATACTGCAGAATACAAAAAAGTTTTAAAGTGTTTTTTTTCAAGTTTGTTGCCTTATTGTGAAAAATTTGTTACAAATTCATTTTTCAAAGTACTGTCCACCGCTAGCCACTGATTTTTTCCATCTTTCTGGCAATTATATAAAAAATACATTTGCATCATCGATATCAAAAACTATCGATATTTTTTTTTAATCCAAACCCCCCCTTAGGTAAATCCTGGCTACGAGCCTGCACCATACAGAGGTATAAAACAGTAGTGGTGAGAAAAAAGCTTATTTACAAAATAATGCGCCGGATCATTTATCATATTTTGCACTACTAATATTTTGACCGCAACTGTATACTCGTATAACTTGAGTGCTGTTAAGGCATGTTGCTATTTGGCGCGCTCGGTATTCGAGTGGGAATTTAAAATTTTTTGCAGGGAAACGGTAAGAGATAAAGGAAAACTTTTTTGGGATGAATAAATACAATAAAAAATCATTTACAAAAAATTTTTTTTATTAATATTTAAAACTTGTTATGTATGAAACATTAATTTGAAGTTGACGTGTCGATATCGGAAAGAGCTGATGGTTACCATAATAACTAAAGTTTGGCAGCACCTACACTAAGGGAAATAACGCATATTAGCATTATCCACGCCTGAGTATAAATTTTATTTAAATATTTACGTGGATAAATCAAATGTTTTCCTTACAACCCGTTTTTTTCCCGTATTTGAATTATATTTATACCACACACGTACACACATATTCCATACAAGCAAGCAGCAACAGCATCGCACACGTACACACATATTCCGACAAGCAGTAACAGCATCGCACTCTGTTCCTGCAGTTTATTTCTTGCAGGTTTTTTATAGTTCCCATTTAGTTATTGTTACAAGGGTAATATAGTGTGAATAATTGGCCAAGATTGTTTTATCGCATGATCAACTTATGCAAGATGTGAGTGACAATCGGACATTTTCTGACGAATGTCTTACACCGACTGTCATTTGCCTGCATATTTTGATTTATATTTTGCTTTCTACTTTTTCCTTCTCTAATTTAAACAATTTTTGACGTTTGGTCAAAAAACTGTCAAAAATAGTATAAATTTGAGAACGAAAGAAATAAAAAAGAAAATAAAATATACAAGCAAATGGCATTTGATAGACGCAGCTCGTGAGAAATATTTAAATATATTGCTTTTTAATTTCAATATTTTTTTATAAATTTTCTTTAAATGCGACAGTTTTATTTTCAAACAATAAATATTTGAAAGATATTTAAAAAATTCGTGCATAATTTTAATATATTTTTTATTAATTCTGTTTAAATATTTTAGTTTTTTATTTAAATACACAAGTATTTAAATAAATTTTAAACATTTGCATAGTCGATTTGAGCAAATGCGTTATTGGTGCAAAAATGACTCCCTTTTTGGATAAATTAAAAAAGTTTTTTGATAAATTTAATATTTTTTTCCCTTAGTGTAGAAACAAAAACGAAAAAAATTCATAAATAATATGAGTATGGTTATCGTGTGAACCTAAAATGAAAGTGTGGAAAAAAAGGGAGGAACTAAACAGCAAAAATAACAACAACTTCAATATGCTCTGATAGCAGTAAACCGCTGTGTTCGAATTTCGAAGATGCACATGAATTAAGGCTATGCCTAAAAGTATTATACGATCTAGGTTGTTAACCTTAGTACAGTATGCATCAAAAAGTAGATAAGAACTCAGTTACAAAAATTCCAGCGTTCTCTGCCAAAAACAAATTCCGGGTAACTTTCTCGGCATATTGGCAGTATATGTAGAACCTAAGTAGCTTGAGTGGATCACAGTGTAAAGTCATACAAAGGCTACTGATGAGTTGGTGTAGCGGCCAATGAAACAGTCTGTATAGTCAAGCTGTGTGATTTGCTCTATACAGAGCCGTTGTTGTTGTTGTTGGTTGTTGCCTTCTTTGTTCTTCATGTTGTCTTGTTGACAACATGCTTGGCCTAGAGCTCGAAAAACTTGTTTTCAATAAAATTTTTAAGTTTGGCAAAAAAATAAAAAAATTACGCAGATTTTAAAAAAATAATCGTAAAAAACGCAAGTTTTTTTCTGGATTTTGTGCAAAAAACTATAGAAAAAATAAAAATGTTTGCAATATTTTAGTTCACACGGAAACTTCACATGTGAAAAGTATGCGGTTGAAATTTGGAGATAAACGGACAAGGTAATTTTTTTGTAACGATGGTATAAAAATTTAAAAAACTTCAAATTAAAGTTTCATACATAAAAAATGTTAAGACTTAACAAAAAACATTTTGTAAAAATTTTTTTGACTGTTTTAATTCACCCCAAAAAGTTTTTCCATTATCTCTTACTGCTTTCCTGCAAAAATATTTTAAATTTTCACTCAAATATCGAGCGCGCCAAATAGCAACAGGCCTTAGTATGAGTGTTATTTTGTTTAATTCTACGTCTTGTATTACGACAATGTTGAAACTGCTGTCCTTTCGTCACATTTGTTTTATTTACATAGTTGGTAATATTTTTCTCTTAGTTCACTAATCTACAAAGTCATTCTTCACGTACCACTGCCCGACTTTTTCAGACATAACTTACTCATACGCATATATGTACCGTCTTAATCTCTGCAGCAAGCAATGCTCTAGTTTACTAAAGAAGGATCAAGCAGACATAGTCAACATTATTATGAAAAAAAAAAAAATACCACCACCACCACCCTGAGCTTAGCTTACTCCCGTGATCGTGTTAAACATAATAACTTCCTGTAGTGTATGTAAGGATTTTGTAAGTGAACTTTAATGGCATAACAATACTTCCGGTATACAAGATATCATAGCTAAATTGATGTAATATATTAGTATTGGTAGCTGAACGGAGCAAGTGGAATAATTTATATAGAACAGCAAGAGAATGATGCAGCAGCACAAAGCCCACTCCAGTCAATCAAAATTGCTGAATTAATCTGGCTCAAGTTGTTGTTGTTAAACTGAATCCTGATTAGATATACAGGTAGAGAAACAGCTGGTATCTAGGAATGTCACATGTACATTTGCATTTATAGTGAGATGAATTTGTTAGTTAGATAGTTTGTTGTTGTTGTGCAGCCGCATGTCCTCTGCACTCAAAGATCTATTTCATAAAAGTTCACATTGTTCTGTAACAATTGAGTATTATTGGCGTCAGTGGGTGGATGTTGTCTGTGTGTTATCTGACTTTATTAATAAAATTTATTTTTTTTCATTTTTTTTTAATTTGACAAGCACACAAATTCAAGTATTCAGGGATGTCATGGAAACTGACACAGAATTGCGGTATTGAAAATCGATATCTATTTTAAATGGTGTCATGAAAACGAATTGATTTTATATTTTTGATAATTGGCAAAACCGATATTTGAATTAGCTGATTCGTTCAGCTGTCAACAAAATTGCGTTTTAATTTTTAACGTAGAATACGTTATACGGGGGTGTTGATCTGGAGCACAAAATTTTGAGAAAATGTTTGTCACTTTCATTATAAGTTTTTAATACTTTATGCATGCATTGAAGAAAATTCAAGTATGGTCGTAACATATTTAATATATCTTATTTTGATTTGTATTTAAATAATCATATTGCTACATATAATGTTTTTGATTCTATAAGTAAATCAAAATTTAACTCCTTCAAATTTTGTATTAATTTTCATATGCTTTGTATTTTATGTATTACTAGCAAATACCCGCTGCTTCGCCGGCGATAAAAATATTAAATATCATTCAAATTTAACAGCCGTATTCATATTGAAGTGGGAAGAGTGTTAATAATGGTTTGTGTATTAGATAAATTCAGTGACTTGTTATTAATTTGTCGCAATTTCGTCAACATTTTGATATTTAAAAATCAAAAGTTTTTCTAAGCCCTCTGCACTGAAATAATTGTCATTTTATTATTTTTTTTTTTTTTTTGTATAAATATTTTGAAATCTTTGACAAATTTTCTTGTTTTTATTTTCTTTTTTTGGAAATTTTTTATATATTTTAAATTTTTTGACATATTATTCCAAATGTTTGAAATATTTTGAATAATTTTAATTATTTTTGACAATATTTGTGCTCAAATGATAGCAAATAATTATCATAAATTATAAAAATTAAAAACAAAAAAAAATAATTAAAAATTTTAACCATTTTTCTGAAAGGTATTTTTATTTTATTGAAAAATCAATAAATCAAGGCTTCTCTTGTTATTTTTTTGTATTGAAAAATCAATAAATTAAAGAAAGCTTCTCTTTTCAAAAGGCGTTTGTGTTCAATTCTAGAATGAACTACGTGTAGGGGTGCTCACAATTTGATTGAAGTATCGTTTTAAAGTTAATATATATTTACTTTAGAAGGGATCTGTGAATACCCTATATATAAAAATCTCGTTTATACGTAAAAATATCAGCTCTGAGGTAAGAAAAATATATGACGGCCTTAGGGAATTTTTGTCGATGCTTTTATAAAAGTGGCTGTATTTTTACATTAAAAAAGGTGGCAGCATTGGTACCGCACACAATACATGTTGCTGTCTTTTTTTTCCTTTTTGTGGATCTTCCCACCGGGAAAAAAGGAGAAATTGTGTATGAAAAAAGAATCAAACCTCTTCTTTAATATAGATTCTAAAATTGATTATTTTTAACACCCCACCGGGAAAAAATAAGCGATTGTATATGAAAAAAGAATCAATTCTTTTCCCCAGTATAGATTCTAGAATTGATTATTTTTAACATGCTGATGTCCTACAAAAAAATAGTACATTCTTTTCTCGCTTCAAGTGGAACCGCTACAGAAATTTATTCTTTTATTCACTTTTTTTCACCTGGATCAATCAGTCAAATGGTTGCATTATTTGAATTGTTTGTTGTTTAGTAGGAAATTATGTCAAGAAAAGTAGTTAATTAGTAGTTTTTTGGTAACAAATGTAGTTTTTTGAAGAGAAAAGGATGTAATCTGTAACCCTTGCGAACAAAATGAAATGCAACACAACTTTCTATTAAAAAATTTAAAATCGGGTTTTGTTTATTGTGTTACGTTTACTTTCTGTTTACAGCACGATACGATTTCACAAAATAGTAGGTAGCAGAAAAGTAACAAATGGCGTCGTCAGAGCATCAATCAAAAGATCGTGTGTGAGCAGGCGTCAGTCAAAATTTTCAGAGAGAGTAAAAGAGAGTAAAAAATCGTGATGAACTTCAGTCATTTGACTGACGTGTGAACATAGCCATAGCCTACATAAGATTTTGTTGTTTGTATTAGTATATTTGAATATACTACTACTATACGTCACAGGGGCGGTTGTTAAGAAAAATGTCTACCCCAAACATAAAACAAAACAAATCATACATATTTGTTTTGCATAAATCATACATAGGTACGCACCATTATAAGACAATTATAAGACCAACGCGTGAAATATGATTAAATTTGAAAAAGAAAAATTCAAGCAAACAAAATTCAAACCATAAAAATTCAAACAACAAAAATTTTAATGAAATTTTTGACAATGAAAGCAAAAATTTTAAATGAAATTTTTGACAATGAAAGCACCGCTCCTGATTTTTTTTTTATTATAAAATTAAATTTCGGGTACATTGTTTATATTTTTTCTCGCTCATATAACAATATATCTGCACTCTAATGTTGGCGAATGTACCTTGAGTGTTCTGCCAATATAGAAGTATTACATACATATATGATTCTTTTAAATAAAAAGTATCAATTTTCGGAAATAAGAAAACAAATCAAAACAGACTGATGCTTTTCTCACTTATACCAGAATTTTTCTTAGAATCAATTCGTTTTTCACTTACCAAAAAAGCAAGCAGGAAAAAGCAAAGAGTCTAAAAAGATTTTCTATAGCAGAAATTATTATATGGGTTGTAATCGATTATTGTTGGAATAAAAACGAATAAATAAACTTTTGCTTGATAGATTCCAATTCATAGGTTTTGATTTAAATTTATATGTTCTTTGAAATACATTCTAAAATGTAAGCAAAAGAATCCATTCTATTTACGATTTTTTTTTAGAATCCATTCTCATTTTCCCGGTGGGACGCTGATGTCCTACAAAAATTAGTACATTCTTTTCTCGCTTCCATATGAATAGCTATAGAAATCGATTCTTTTATTCACTTTTTAAATGCATTCTTTTAAATAAAAAGTATTAACTTTCGGAAATAAAAAAACAAATCAAAACAGACTGATGCTTTCCTCGCATATACCAAAATTTGTTTTAGAATCAACTCGTTTTTCACTTACCAAACAACTAAAAACATTTTCTATAGTAGAAATTATTATATGGGTCGTAATCGATTCTGGCTGGAATAAAAAGAAATCAGTAAACTTTTGATTGATATATTCCAATTCATAGCTTTTACTAGGGCTATGACTTTTATTCGAAGTTTTTGAAATTCGAAGTATTCGAAGCTTCGAAGTTCGAAGCTTCGTTTCAAAACTTCGAAGAGGAAAAAAAATTCGGATTTACGAAGCTTCGAAGCTTGACTATTCGTTCAACATAATAGGCAGTAAAAAAATTCGAAGCTTCGAAGTTTTTACTCAAAAATATTTCATAAATTTTTTGTGCGTGTGATACACTTCGATATAAGAAAAAACATGAGATTCTGGGTGTGGAGCTATTATACTAAAAGTTCTGATGCAGTCGCATGGATCTACGAGTTCACTTCGTGCGCATCTAAAGATGCATTAATTTTTTCCAGAAGAACTACAAAGAAAACGCCAGCATGAAGAAAGGTAAGTTCACGGTGGGATGCTGTAAGGCCAAAGGTTCTAAGGCCATATTGCCTTTATAACATTATTGTAATGATGAAAAATCAAAAACAATGTTTCATTTATAGAAAGTAATTTTTGGCTTTATAACCGTAGCGCTGATTATTTTTTTAGTTTTTCAAGTGAAAGCCAAAATTTGGCATTATTACTTTTGGCCTTATAGTATCTCTCCTGAGTTAACATGTAGAACAGTGAAGAAATAATGATTATTGGACAATGGGCGTAGCACGGAACATACATTTCAAATTTTTGATGTCAAATAGCTTTGGAACTAAATGTCACATAACAACGAAATTAAGTATGGAATTACTATTGAGTGATGTCCTTCTACTAGAAAACTGGGACGGCATTTTAAGAGGCTCCGCTCATACAAGCTAAATTTTCAAGATGGAATAGCTTTGGAAGTAGAAGGAAACTGAATCTTAGAATGTAGCTTTTATTTGGTGATATCTTGCGTGTAGTAAAGCGTTTTATAGAAACCGTATCTTAGTACGGGGTTAAGTACATTTCAGAGAGCTTACGTTTATAAAACGCGTTCAATGTCGCATTAAAAACTGACTGAAACAAGTAGTAGCATTTTTTTCTGCATCTATGAATTACCCATTCAGAAAGCAATCAAAAATTGTTTGTTAAATTAAAATAAATAAATATGTAGTAACACAATATTTATTTCAAACTGGGTATCATTCGAATACTCGAAGAATTGAATTCTTCGAAGTTTTTCCTATTCGAATAGTAACATTTGAAGCTTCGCCTTAAAAAATTCGAAGTTCCGAAGTTTGCTTCGAAGCTTCGAATATTCGAATACTTCGAAGCTTCGAAAGAACCGAACATGAACAGCCCTAGCTTTTACTTTAATTTAATATATTCTTTGGAATACGTTCTAAAATATAAGCAAAAGAATCCATTCCATTTACGATTTTTTTTTAGAATCAATTCTCATTTTCCCGCTGGGTTGTTGAATTTTATTTATGATGCTCAAAAAGAGTTTGAAAGTAGAGCTTTTGTCTCACAGCGATTTTGACATATTGTTCTATCTCATATATTCGCTAACATTAGAGTGCTGAATATTGTTATATGAGCGAGAAAATATATAGAGGAAATTAAATTTCAAAATAAAAATACTCAGGAGCGGTGCTTTCATTGTCAATAATTTAAGTTGAAATTTTTGTTGTTTGAATTTTTTGATTAAAATTTAGTTTGTTTAAATTTAATCATATTTCAGGCGTTATTATAATTGTTTTATAATGGTACGTACTGTGATTTAGGCAAAACATATATGATTTGTTTTCTTATATGTTTGTGGTAAACGTTTGTATAACAACCGGCCCTGTGACGATTTGACATTTTTTTTTGTGTGAACTAATTTTCATATATTCAAATATACTAATACAACAAAAACATCTTATGTTGTTATAGCTGTCTCTCTTCGATTTCAGAATTGGAATACAGAAGTATTACATATACATATGTTCTACCTTATTAGCTTTGGGTACAACCTTTTTTGAGATGCACAGAGCTTTAATGAGAAAATTTTTTCTCTCTGAGAATAAGAATAAAGAAATTGTATGGTAATTCTCTTTAAATTTTATTCAATTATTTAAATAATAGTTATTAAATTTATATAGCCCATGTCCCAACTGGGCATCATAGCTATCCTAGAGAAAAAGAATTTTTGAAATAGCGCTTGCCATTCTGAAGCTTTTCGCAGCCGAACATACGTGAGTACCCTTTTATATAATAAAAAAATATAGATAACATCATGTGTAAGAGCAGTACGATTATCTATGTGTTCATCACAGAACCAGTGTGAGAAAGAGAAGAAGTATAATGACCAAGTAGCGAACGATGTGTACATACACAACATTGATAAGCGAAGCAGAGAAACAAAATTATGCTTACCCAGTTGGCCACGTCTTTAAGACATCCTCAATGTCTTACAGCCTTATTCATAAACACATTTTAGAGGCAGCGTAACTTTAAACGGGCTTTAAACAAGAAAACGTTATTCATAAACATTTTTCGTAGTTGTTTAAGAGCTGCGTAACTTAAACGCCGAAATTGGCGTTTAAAGGTTACGTAACTACAACCAGGATTTTTGTTTGTCTTTTCTTTTAATATCAAAGACATGCTCCATATGCGCCCTTTGCAGCATTTTTTTATGCGGCGGCCATTGTAAATCCATAGGAATTATTAATTTTTGTAGAGATTTTTTTTAGTTCAGACACAAACCTTACAATCATAAGCAGAAAATGAAAAAATGTTTATGAATAACAATGTTAGCAAGGTTGCATAGAAGCTGCGTAAAGCCTTAAACAGTGCGTAACTAAACAAGCGTTTAAAGGTTGTTTAAGGATATCTATTGAATAAGGCTGTGAATGACTAACGTATTCTACGTCTGACCTATGCGACCGTGTTATCTAACACAGGCTTGAGCTTTTTTTTTTATTCAAGTTGTGTTACGCGGCAAGTGAAATTTTTAGTAAAGAGGAGTTCAGCGGTTATAGCTTATTTATCAATGGATGCGTTGGAGAAAACTACCTGAAGAGTTTGACGTAAAATAGTAATCCGCTTGAGCTTCCGAAATCTATGTAATTGCAATATACTTTTGATCTCGCTTCAATTGATATCTAAATAAATGCCTACACTTTTTGTAGATTTATCGACCAATATCGTCTAAATAAAGAAGCCTTTGTAATTGTGCTGGATGCTATTAAAGATAATATGGGTCGTTCATCTATACTTGATGTGCTGCAACTTGCTCTTACCAACGTTCTGTTGGTAACGATGTAAACGTTTGTTTAGCCAGATCTACTATCTGTATTGCATTAAAAGAAGTCCTTAATGCTTTGGACAGATCGATTTGCCGATTTTGGGTAAAACTGACGATGAACAATGCCGAAAAGTGGAGGGCAAGAGACTATTTATATAAATTGTACCGCATTCCATTGGTTAGGGTGAAGCCGAAAATTGATGAACATTTGCATTTTAACCGGAAAGGCTAATTCAGCATAAATGCGATGATTGGAAGTAAAAATTGCAAGTGTAATAAAGGCATTTATTAGTTTTGTATTTCAGATTTGTGACAACGATATAATCATTCGGAGAGTTGACGCGTGGTACCCCGGTTCAAGCCACTATACTTTTGTCTGGAGTATTAGTAGTGCTCGACAGTATTACATTAGGCAATATGAGGCTGGCGATCAGTGTTGCCAGAAATTTTTGGGGGAAGAGGCTAGATGGGCTTTAAAAAAGGGCTAGAAAAGGCTAGATGCCTTAAAAAAAGGGCTAAAAAAAGGCTAAATTTGATTACATTATTTTTTACTCTGTGAATATATGTACGTATTTATATACTTACATACTATATGAATATGATATACAACAATACCAAGAACAAAACATATTTGAAATTGATCAAAATTGAATTCAGTCTTTCTAGCTCAAATATATAATAAGTGTAAAACCCGTATTTTTCGAGTTTTTCAGATTTTTCTTGCTTGCACTCGGCTCCTCAAATTCTATTAATCAGACGAAGCCCCATTGCTGGAGTCGGAAGTACTTTCAGTATCATCATTAGAATCCTATCCACCTATTTTCTAACTCATTTCTTGTATGAATTTAAAAACTTTATTGAAATATCTAGTAAATGGAAACAGAATTGCAAAGAATATTTGTTTTTTCCACTTCCAGCTGAAATAACGTTTCATTTATGAAGTCCTGTCAAATATATTATTTTTAGAGCACAGGGTTTCACTGGGTCCACCAGAGATCTGCAAAAAGTCAATTGAAAATCAAGTAACTTGAAAAAAATCAAGTTTTGACTTGACTTGTAGAAACTTGATATGTTTCTAACCTACAAGCCACGACTATCTTCTGAAAGACGAATCATAAGTCAGACTTGATTCTATATTGTTTCTACCCTACATAAATTAAAGGGAAAAATCAAGCTTTCTACTTTTCAAGTCTAAACGACTGCGCTGCCGTAGAAAGCCACTGACGAGCGTCTACTTATACTTTTCTATACAAAGTGACGAAATTTATTAACCCCAAGGGAAAAATGTACCTTTTGCAAAAGTAATGGGGGTCGGTCATACATATTAACCCTCTCCGGCCCTACTTAAAGCCTTCCTTTTAAGGTGCAGGAAATAAAAAAACAACAAAAAGAACACAAGCATACTTCAATCCAATGCTTTAAAGTTAAACTGCACTGACGACTCGAAGTTATTTCCTCGAACTTCGAAATCAGACTTGAAAATAAACGATTTGTAGGCAAAAGAATTACTTTTTCCCTACATTTCAAGTTTCTACATTTCCAGTTTTCTACATTTGGCGACTTTATTCTTGCTGCCTATGATTCGCGCAAACTTTTGTTTTCCTGCCTCGACTTGCAGGGAGTTGAAAAATTAAAGGAACTTAAAACAACAAATAGATCCATTTATGCAGATCAGAGATCTGCAACAAGTCAATTGAAAATCAAGTAACTTGAAAATATTCAAGCTTCGACTTGACTTGTAGAAACCTGATATGTTTCTACCCTACAAGCCTCGGCTTGCTTTTGAAAAACGAATCAAAAGTCAGACTTGATTCTATTTTGTTTCTATCCTACATTAATTGGTAGAAAAAAACAAGCTTTCTACTTTTCAAGTCTGTTTTCAAGTCCATGCGACTGCGCTGCCGCAGAAAGCCACTGACGAGCGTCTATTTATACTTTTCTATACAAAGCGACAAAATAAAAAATAAACAACAACAACAAAAAAACAAACAAACATACTTCAATCCAATGCTTTAAAGACCCCTTTTACATTGGTCAAGACTTGAAATCAATTCTTTGCTATTCCCTTTTAAACTTACCCTCTCTCACGTTGATGTTCGCGTCTTTCATCAAAAAAGTCACACACTTGATTTCAAGTCTTGACCAATGTAAAAGGGGTCAAAGCAGTGTCGACCGCGTAGTATACACGAGTGTGAAGCAACACTTTGTCTTTTTGTGTATACACGAAAGAGTAAATGAGACAAAAGCTATTGTTGTGGTCGACCATAGAAATAAAATATAAGGAAGTGGTGTTCTACTCACACATACTATGCGTGTGTTGAAGAATTTTTCAAGCGAGATAGAGCATGATTTTTTGACATAAGCTCTTGCACATCAAAACAAAGAAAATTAGTGGTGAAAAAACATTAAAATATTAAATAATTAGCGATTGTCATCGCTATAAATTGTATTAAAACGAACATAAATAAAATAAATAATTAAATAAGCATGCCTTGTGCCGTGAAAAGTTGTTAAAGTTCACAAAAAACACATAATAAGTAGGTTTCATTTCACAGGTAATCTTGCTTTATAGTTTGTTGGTTTCCCGCCATTTGTGTGAATGAGTCATGTGCAAGAGCTTCTGTCAAAACACAGTTCAGCTTCATGAGCACATTCATTCGTTAGGGTGGCAAGCGATAGGGCCCTTATTTTTTTCGATTGAAGATAAGTTTTAATCAGGGACCGTAACTGTTATAAATTTTTTTCAAATAAGTCGATAAATGTTAAAATATGACTTCTTTTTCCGGTCAAAAATATACACGTTTTTTGCACCCGAAAATATGCTAATGAGCCGAATGGCTAGTAGTATTTTGCATAATTTTTTAAGTGTCTTGTCGGGACAAAATTTGTCCCGTATTTTTGACATTTTTGTAAAATATCTATGATTTCAAATACCCATTCCATATATGTAATACTCCTATATTGGCAGTACACTCAAGGTACATTCGACAACATTAGAGTGCAGATATATTGTAATATGAGCGAGAAAACATATAAACGAATGTACCCGAAATTAAATTAGAAAATAAAAAAACTCAGGAGCGGTGCTACCATTGTAAAAATTTCAGTTGAAATTTTCGTTGTTCGAATTTTAATGGATAAAATATTGCTAGCTTCAATTTTTCTTGTTGAAATTTAATCATATTTCACGCGTTGTTGTTATAATTGTTTTCTAATGGTGCGTACTTGTGAGTTTTGCAGAACAAATATGATTTGTTTTGTGTTTTGTTTGGTGTAAACATTTTTTTATAATAACCGCCCCTGTGACGATGTGACAATTTCTTCTGTGTAGTAATTTTCATATATTCAAATATACTAATACAAACAACAAAATCTAAGGTAGGCTATCTCTCTTTGATTTCGTAGTTGAATTTCATTGAAAATGTAGGTTGCTGCCAATATAGAAGTATTACATATATGACGCATTCACATGAACTGAGACAATAAAAAAGGAGTGTTTCCTTTAAACCGAAAACATAAAAGTCTAATTTTAATTGTTATTTTTGACTGAAAAATATTTTATTTTATATTTTAATATTGAATACCTCATAAGTGGTGTGTAAGTACAATAAAAATTAAATAATAAAAATACGTCTGAACACCAAAATGTTTTCGCCTTTCTTTACGATATAACCTAATGCGGCCCTGTTTTGTTGAATGTTCATGTGTTTGAATTAACTTCATTGTATTTGTAAAATACTTCATTTCTGGTCAACTTCACCGCTTCCTTATCTCTTAGTTCTTTGTGGTCGACACTTCTTTAAAGTTAAACTGTTTTCTCAACTCGAGAAACGAAGGTTGCATTGACGACACGAAGTTAATTCCACGAACTTCGTAAACAGACTTGAAAATAAGTGATTTGTAGGCAATATAATTGCTTTTTCCCTACATTTCAAGTTTCTACATTTCAAGTTTTCTACATTTGGCGACTTGATTTTTGCTGCCTATGATTCGCGCAAACTTGTTGCTTGCCTGCCTCGACTTGCAGGGAGTTGAAAAATTAAAGGAACTTGAAACAGTTTTTTCAAGTTCCTTTTTCAAGTTCAAAAATTTTCGAGGCTAGACGACAGAAAAAAGGCTAGATCTAGCCTCAAAAAGGCTAGACTGGCAACACTGCTGGCGATAGAGCAAATAGGCTGCTCTGAGACTGTGGCTATGGCATTGAACCGTATCTGTTGACGCTGTACAGAGACCCACAGTATAAATCTCTGGAGTATAAATTTGGCACACATTACACACTCTTTGGCGGAAGTGTTGTAGAAAAAACCATTGGAGTATTAATAAGTTGTTTTCGTTATATAATTCGCGCGTTACACTATAGGCCTGAAAAAGTTGTAAAAATAATAAACGCATGTTGCGCTCTACATAATATTTGTAGGAGTAACAACATAGAATTTGTTGAAAACATTCCTCAATTGACCAATTCTTCGAAAAATTAAATTATGACGCCCTCATCCTTGACATTTCAAAATGAAGGCCAAAGAATCCGAAGCGAAATGGCAAACAGCTTGTAAATTTACAAAAAGAAAATAAGGAACATTTTTATTAAAAAAAAAAATTATCACATTTTATTTCTTTTAAAGTAAAAAACATAGTCTTCATTCCCTTAGGAATCAATTGATAACTTAATACTAAAATTAAATAGAGTTTGCGGCACACATTTCTTAAAAACTAATAAGTATACAAGGTGTCTTCATTCTGCTTTTCAAATTAAAACTTTAAAAGTTCGAGATGTAACAGTTATTTTTTAATTTGATTTTTTTCTTGCATGGCAGTAAGCATGCGCGCACCGAAATTCTCAAATCCATCCTTCAGCTCTGTCACCGCCCATGAAACTGATTCGGAGCTTTTTTCAACTGCGCGATATATTCACCTCAAGCTGCTTGCATTCTCTTTCTCAATGCTGATCAGCTGTTCCAGCTGTTTGTTCGTTATCTCTTTGTGCTCATTTTCTGAATCAAGAAATGTTGATAGTCTCTGTGCAATATTTTCGTGCTTAGTTCTTTATGGAGTGTTGTAGGGAGTATCGGTTTTCCTTTGTGACGATGTCGACGGCATGTCGTCGTCAGTTTCTTCAAGAGCATCCCGATTGATACTCCTGGTATGCCTTCTACTGTCTGTGAAATTCCACATAGTCGAACAATAGTTTCCTACGTTTTATTTAAATGGTGTTTGGGAAAAGGTCTGCCACCTGTTGCTCGCACTTCCACTTTATTGCGTGCCAACTTCTTTTTGACGTCGCTTTTCCACTCCGTCCATACCTAAAAAAAAATTGAAAAATGGCGTCAAAGGGACAAATTGAAGAGCTGCTTTTTTAGATAATTACTTTTTTCCACCCTACTACGTCTTTGGTCGGTGGACCTGATGCGCTTAAAGACGCTGCCAGCTCTTGCCATAAGGATTCCATTAGAGGCTTCTCACGCCTTGTAAATCCTTTAGCTATGTCGGAGTGTTGCTCCATAAAATATATGAAAATTGCAATTTGCGTTACATTTTTATGTTTTTCCCCTAAGAATAAGACTAAAAGAAGAATAAAAGATAAAAAAATATTTTAAGAATAAAAAAATAGTTCATAATTCAATATTGGACAAAAATATCTTGTGTTTATAATAAATCAAGACTTACATTTTTAAGAAATACCCGTCGGGAACAAAGTGAGCATACAAAATGACAAACAAATAGACAGCAATATCCGATCGACTTAATTCTGACCATGGTTGAATAAATAAGGTTGTCGCATGGGTGAGAGCGAGTTCCCATAAATGTCAAATCGAAGTTGACAGCTCATACAAAATCTGAAAACGAAAATTAATAACATGAAAAGCCGTTGAAGTTGTTGTTGTTGCTTTTCATTGATTTTGACAATTATGGGTACTGAGAAGAGAGTACGATCAGCCACGAGACAACCTTATTTATTCAACTATGATTCTGACAATCAAACCGATAAATCGGTTTCTGTGAAAAGCAAAATTAATAAGAAATCGTGTTAGAAAATGAAATAGACAAAATCGGACGTCCACATGAAATTTTTGTCGGTTTGAAACCCGATTCCGACAACAATTGGTTTGCATGACATCTCAGATTATGACAAGCATAAGGATAAAGGATTAGACACTCCAAAAGCAATATTTTTGCATAAGTTCAAGAAATAGGACAAGGACAGTACATCAAGCATTTGGACATAATAAGAATAAGCTTTAGGACAAAGATTTGGAAAAAAATTGGGACAAGGATGAAAATAAGAAAAGGATGAATAAGGATAAAGAGTTTGGACAAGAAGTTAAGGCCAAATATTAGAATAAGGAATAGAATGAGGACAAGCTTGAGAATAGAGCAAAATATAGGGACAAGAATAACGACAGTGATTAAGAAACGCTGTCTCGTCAAAACCTAGCGATGTGTCCAAGATACAGCCAACTTCATTGATTTATTATTTAAATAAAATAATCGATTCCGTTTGATTGGCCATTTTTCTATTAAGAATACTATTTATTACCTTCCATTTTTTGACGTAGAATACGTCGTTCTCGGAGGTAAGTAGGGTGGTTGATAGTGATCAGGTGTCGGTATTTACCTTACTTTTTGAGCCTTTGGTGGGCCTAAAGTACTAATCGTACAATGTTGATCTTAGCACTTGTTGGTCTGCTTGACCAACTCCTCAATGCGACGAAAATTCATGTTAGAACTGTCTAACTTATATCAATTTTACACAATTACATGAAATATAAAGCCAACATTTGATGTTTTTGTTTGCTTAAACTTGCTACCTATTATCGACGGCTTCCGGTTTTTTCGACGGCGAAGACAGCGCCATCTAGCGTGAAGACATAAATCTTATAATTAAAAAAAAGCATACTTTTGGGGGCATGTTGTTTTTAACAGACTCGCGTAGCCCAGTAATACTGAGTAATTTTGAGGGGCATGCTTTTTTAACAGAATCTGTTATTGAAATGTCAAACGCAGCCAATTAAATATCCGGGCATATTATCGACAGTGAAATTTTGACACATGGGTTGTTGAACTTGATAGCATTGAACAAATTTTGTTTGCTTGTTTAAGTTTTCTACTTATTTATGGACAGTTTCCGGTTTTATCGACAAAAGCATAAAATTTGTATGGGAGCGCCCCTAAGGAGTGGTCAGAGGGAATAGGTGTCAAAGGCAAAAATGTTCCTTTTGCAAAAGTAATGGGGGTTGGTGATACATTTAACCCTCTCCGGCACTCTCTTAAAGGTCATATCCTCAGGTGTATGGAATAAATATTTTTAAAAAAGATGTCATCAAAAGCGAATTGAATAATTCTACGTCTTGTGTTACGACATAGTCGAAACTACTGTATCTTTTTTTTTACTTACCTTTGGCAATAAAAATCGGGTTATTCTCAGTAATTATTCTGACAAAATTTAATTTCTTTGTTTTCATTTTTACATTTATTTGTATTAAGTTCTTTAAAGTCGACAATAGATACTCCCAGCATTATTTTCGAAGTACATTTTTGGCATGACAGTGCTTCGTTTTACCACGCAAGTTTCCAAAAAAGTTGAAAAGACAGTTTTTCAAAATGCATCGGCATTGCATAGAATTGTTTCTCGTTGAGTATAGATGCTATTATAAAAGTAATAGTCCGATATAAATTGTATATTCAAAGACTATATGAAAAAACTAAAAAAAAAATCAAAGGCTTCATTGGGACGCGGAGAGAGCTGAAAATTTGCTTCATGGACAATAGCAACGGCATTGCATGAAATTATTAACAGATGGTGTACTAGATGACCTTTGTAAATAATTATAGTAATTAACTTGGCCTTCCGATAAATTAATTATGACTTCGTCAGGTAGCTTAGGCAGCAGCAATATTGTTGCATGGAATTATAAGCCAGTGAGTAAAAGTGCTACGGAAAATTTTATTCCACGATAGCAAAGACTGGTTCAGAAGCGATAAATTTTATGGAACAACAGGTAGACTGAGGTTTACGGTCACATCATAAAAATAAAATATTAAGAACAATTTATTGTGTCATTAGGCTTCTCAGGAAATTCCTTAAGGCAACCTAAATGCAACAGCAAAAATAAAAAAAAAAAGTTAATCAAAATTAAAATAAGAGGAAGCACGAGGACAAAGCTTTTGATAAGTATTAGAAAAAGTATAAGGACAAACACAGATTTGGACAAAGATTATGATCAGGAATATAATAAGCAGTAGGATAAATATGTGGACAAAGCTTAGATCATGGAATTGGACAAGGATAAGGGCAAGAATTCAGGAAAGGATTTTGAAAAGGACGACGTTTGGATTGAGACTAGGATTAGGACAAAGATTTAGACACTCCTAAAATAATATCTGTGGATATATATAACAGCATCTTAGCAAGTCATGGGCTCTTTTCCTTTTTAACTGATACTACGCGTCCTACCTCCGGTACTTGTTTCGATCACATAGGGGGCCGTTTCAAACAACATGATGATTGTTATGAATGTTTTAACTTGGACTTAAATGTATCGGATCATTGCATGACAGGTTTATGTCTATTACCGAACACGAACGAAGTACCAATAGTGTGTCTAAATCATCTAAAAAATCAATTTCTCTCATTTAAATCAGGACCTACTTAATAAGACATGGGATGACGTATATAGTTCAAATGACATCGTTCTAGCCTTTTCTGTTTTTCTTAAAAAACTTAAAATGTACATCTACTCATCCAACAATACTGCCCCCATACAAAAAAACAAAAATATTAAATTGAACCTTGGATAACCACTGAACTTATCAATAAAATTAATTTAAAAAACAAGCTTAGAGTTCAATTATACAGACACGAGGATAATCAGGCGCTTAAAACAGAGTAAAAAAATTTACAAATGAAATTCAAAAATAAGTATACAAAGCTCGAGATAATTTTTACGAAAAAGAATTTCGCAATTGTAAAGATAATATTGAAACAGAATGGCATTTGGCTTATGAATTAACTGGAAAAATTACGAAAACTAAATGTGAAATAAACTTCAAAATGAATAACTCCATTTGTTCCGAGAAGCTTAAAATTGCGGATGAATTTAATAATTACTTCACTTCTCTCGAGTCGAGCTCCCATAATATAAACGACATTCACGTATGTAGCAGTTTCCGTATTGATCACATCTCTGCCTTAGAAATAATCAAAAATATGAATGCTCTCAACAACAGCAACTCATACGATGAAGATAATATTTCAAACAATATTTAAAAAAAAAATTGCGTACATTTCCGATATTTTAGCGTATTAATTTAATCTGAGCTTTAATACTGGTATATTTCCTCTTGATATAAAAAGTCTATAGTCATTCCGCTTTATAAGAAAGATGATCGCAATGACAAACAAAATTACCGTCCAATCTCACTAGTGCCAACCATTGCAAAATTATTCGAAATATCTATAAAATAAAAACTTTTTAACAAAAAAAAAAAACCGACTTCAAAATCACTACAAAGTAAAAAATAATTTTAAATAATTTTTCCTATTCATTTCTTGGTCATATTTTAAAAGCTATTTATATGTATTATAATATTGGAAATCTTATCATTTTCATTTTTTCTATTTTGTTTTATTATCATCAATATACTAATTGCTTTATGAACATAAAAGCTTTGAAGTCGGCGCTTATCTTACTATGTCGAAATCTTTTTATTTTAATTTTTTCTAATTTGTTTTATCATAAAAATATTATTAACTTTATGAATATAAAAGCTTCTTAGCGATTTTTTTTCTATCAATTGGCAATTTTTGAGTACGCTGAATGTAGCCAATGTGTTCCATGCATTATTTGAGCAGCTGTTACACACTATGTCATATTCAATATGAGCTTTACAAGCTCACCCAAACCAGTTTAGTGAGAATTTTAATGTGTACAAAGCTCTAAAATTACTACAGTGTCACCAAGGCACCAAATAGTGCACGGATGGTAAAAGATCATGATTGTGTGTCAAAGATGAGCGCCGACTTCAAAGCTTTTATGTTCATAAAGCAATTAGTATATTGATGATAATAAAACAAAATAGAAAAAATGAAAATGATAAGATTTCCAATATTATAATACATATAAATAGCTTTTAAAATATGACCAAGAAATGAATAGGAAAAATTATTTAAAATTATTTTTTACTTTGTAGTGATTTTGAAGTCGGTTTTTTTTTTGTTAAAAAGTTTTTATTTCTTTCTTTTTAGAGAATATGAAAGATTTTATGTAATAGTACTTGTGAGGAATATTTCAAACACGAAAGTTTGTTCTTAAAAAATTTATTTTATTAATTCCTGAAAGTTTGTTGGGTATTTTCCATTTCTGTTTCTTTACAATTTTTAGTACCACGTCCTTTCTATAATCCCGCCCACTTTATTTACCGTACCTTATTCTAGCTAGCCCTGTGCCAAATTTCAGTTTCCAAGTATCAATATTAACCGTAATATAGTACTTTCCTGTGTACAATCCCGCTCACTTTTTTAATGATTCTACCTACCTATCTACCTGCATACCAAATATTAATACGGTAGTGTCAATATTAACTAAGATATAGTGTTTTTATAATATTGACACGCCCCTTTGTTGAATAACGCCGTAATTTGCAGTAACTGTACCTACCCATGTACTAAATTTCAGTACCCTAGTGTCAATATTATTCGATATATAGTGTGTTTCTAATATTGCCACACCCATTTGTTGAATAACGCCCACTTCATTTACAGTGATTTTTAAAAATTGTGTCTACTCCTGTACTAAATTTCAGTACCCTTGTGTCAATACTATTCAAGATACAGTGTTTTTCCAATATTGCCACACCCCTTTGTCAAATGACGCCCACTTTATTAACTGTAATTTGTAATAACTATGCCTACCCATGTACTAAATTTCAGCACCCTAGTGTCAATATTATTCGATATATAGTGTGTTTCTAATATTGCCACACCTCTTTGTCGAATAACGCCCACTTTCTTTACAGTAATTTTTTAAAACTGTGTCTACCCCTGTACTAAATTTCAGTTTCCTAGTGTCAATACTATTCGAGATACAGTGTTTTTCCAATATTGCCACACCCCTTTGTCAAACAACGCCCACTTTATTGACTGTAATTTGTAATAGCTATGCCTACCCACGCACTAAATTTCAGCACCCTAGTGTCAATATTATTCGATATATAGTGTGTTTCTAATATTGCCACACCCATTTGTTGAATAACGCCCACTTCATTTACAGTGATTTTTAAAAATTGTGTCTACTCCTGTACTAAATTTCAGTACCCTTGTGTCAATACTATTCAAGATACAGTGTTTTTCCAATATTGCCACACCCCTTTGTCAAATGACGCCCACTTTATTAACTGTAATTTGTAATAACTATGCCTACCCATGTACTAAATTTCAGCACCCTAGTGTCAATATTATTCGATATATAGTGTGTTTCTAATATTGCCACACCTCTTTGTCAAATAACGCCCACTTTCTTTACAGTAATTTTTTAAAATTGTGTCTACCCCTGTACTAAATTTCAGTACCCTAGTGGCAATACTATTTGAGATACAGTGTTTTTTTAATATGACCACAACCCTTTGTCAAATAACGCCCACTTTATTGATCGTAATTTGTAATAGTTTTGTCTACCTCAGTGTTTTTACTGTAAATTTCAGTACCCTAGTGTCAATATTAACTGAAATACAGTGTTTTTCTTATATTGACACGCCCCTTTGTCGAATAACGCCCACTTTTTTAAAAAAAGACCTCCGCGCTCATGGTATCTATCTGTTGACAAAAAATTACGGAAATCGGGCAAGTGCTTTAGGAGTTATCGATGTACATACATTTAAAAAAAAAAAAAAAAAAAAAAAAAAAAAAAAAAAAAAAAAAGCGCGGACAAACCAACGAAATTGAGAACCTCCTCCTTTTTGAAGTCGGTTAAAAATGTTCTATTATGGACTTTCCCATTTTAAGTTGGCTTATGATTTAACTTGTTGGGGATCAGCATACAGCAAAAAATTGAGTTCTTTGCGTAACTTTACAAAAATGTGTCATTAGGAAAATGGCGAATGTAAAAAAAGATTAAAGTCTTCTTTTTATTTTGTTAAGTCTTTCAATATTTTGCCTATACACCATTTATTTTATTTCAGAACTTTAAAAAATAATTTTGATAAAAATCTTAATACCAGGATACCTTCTTTTAGCAACTTTAGTCAAAGACGAGCTTATAACCTTAACGTTCCATATTACCGCATAACTAGCTATCGCAATAGCTTTCCTATTGTTTATTATCATAATAGGCTGCCCAATCACCTCAAATATTTGGGTGATAATTTCGCTTCTTATTTTGTTATTTATATTTACCACTCTTTCTCGGTTTTTCTTCTTCTTTTTTTCTTATATATACTACCTTTCCTGCCTTGCATTCATTTTTGTCTTAGCAACTGTTTGACCCCACCTTTTTCTACTCGACATTTTTCCTCAACATTAGTTATAACAGTGGCTATTTATCACAGTTATTAGTTTTACTTAATAGCCACTACATTTTCTCCATTCTTTGCCATTTTTAATAATTATAGAATATCATTTAGTTTACAAGTTTATTTTATCTTAAGTGTTTTAAAAAATTTTTATTGTTCAGTTAAATTATTGTAAAGTTTCTCATTTATAAGAGAATTTTGTACTAACTGGAGAATTGTGAATAAATATACAATACAATATACAATACAATATTTAGGGAAACAAAGTGTGTTAAAGATAAGGAGAGGGATTCGAGCGAGGATAAGGTCAGGGAATTGATTAAATCAAAAGTTTTAACAAGAAGTAGGACAATTATTAGAACAAATATAAGAATAAGAATTCACGCTACCTACTCGACTTCCGAGGCCGCCAAAGTGAGCAACAAATGTTGGTCATTCGTTAAAAGAGTTAAAAATCAAATGTCTTGGTCGATTCCTACTCTTTTAAAGGATGACCAAGTCTTCATCAACTCGTTTTAGCGAACCTGTTGAATGAAATCTTTGCAAAAAAATCCACAACTCCGGTTAGCATTAAGCTACATTCAGGCCCTTTAGAGAAAAAAAGATTGTTTTCAATGCAAGAGATATATTTTCGAACGAGAGCAGTTAAAAGAGTCCTTACAAAGCTCGACATAAACAATTCTTATGGCTTTTATGGTAAACCTTCAATTTTTCTAAAAATGCATGCTTTTGCACTGGCTCGTCCTTTTTGTTACTTTTCCAACATTTTCTACAGGAAGAGTATTTTCAAAGCCTGTGCGAATAGCATCGATCACGAGTCGAGTCAAATAGTGAAACTCAACTCGAACTCGAGTCGAATAACTCGCATTTTCGATTGCCTCGAGTTTACGAATAACTCGTGGTATTTTTCGAGTTTCGAGTGTTTATTTTTTGAAAAATATGAAAATTTATTTGAAAAATTATTCGGAGAAACTCGAAATTCGCGAGTTATTCGATAATTTTCGAATTTTTCGCTCAAACGAGTTGCTCGAATATATGAGATTTACAATTCGAGTTTCGGGTTGAGGTATTTGACTCGAATCGCGACGAATTACTCACCGTTCGAAGTACTTGCACAGGCCTAGTATTTTCATCTTGTTAGAAGGGCGTAAATGTACAGCCGGTACTTAAGAAGTGCGATGCCATGAACCCTGAGTCCTACCGATGCATTGCAATATAATTCACCTTCACCAAGGCCATGGTGAGTGTAATCAACTACCACCTGATGAATTATCTAAAGTGTAGCGAACTGCTCAGTGACCGCTAACATAACTTCTATAGGGCCCGCCATACTAGTGACTTTATGGCGTTCCTCACTGAGAAATGGAACCAGTGTGTTCACTTTTTCAGTGAAAGCAAGGTTGTTGATCTGGGTATTTTTTTAAGGCATTTCTGATCACGTGCATTCTTAAGGACAGAAAATCCAAATATATTTAACGTAGACACCTGCCACTGGGGCTTAATTCTATGATGATCTAAACATGGGACCAAAACATTGCATCAGCCCATTTGAGTATTCAAAGGTACCCAATTAATTAGCTCTTGTGGTACCAATTAGCTCTATGACATGTCACAAACCTTGCTTGGGCTTGGGAGGTCTATTTAACACCTTTTCGGTACTTTGGTGTTCGGTAACCGGTTCTTAAATGCAACTCCATATCGAGCTGAATAGCTCAGCCCGCGATATTGGTAAATAAAAGGTTTTCCATTAAGGACTTGACAACTTTTTTTTAAATAAAACGCAAACCATTTGAGATATTTCAAAAACTTTATTATCGCCTTGAAATACAATCAAACATTTATGAATGAAACTCGATTTCGTTCATATGGCCACCCCGAGCACGTATGCAGCGGTCGATTCGTTGGTCCCAATTTTCGATGACTCGGCCACACATTTTTGCCGAAACGGCTGCTATTTCGCGTTCAATGTTGGCTCTGAGCTCTTCCAACGTCGTCGCCTTGTTGGCATTGACCAATGACTTGACGTAGGCCCAAAGAAAATAGTCTAGAGGTGTTAAATCGCACGAACGAGGCGGCCAATCGACTGGCCCATTTCTTGATATAACACGCTCATCAAACTAACTCCTCAATAAATCGATTGTAGCGTGTGCTGTGTGGCTTGTGGCACCGTCCTGTTGAAACCACATGTCGTCCAAGTTCATATCTTCCAATTCGAGTCAAAAATAATCGGTAATCATGGCGCGATAACAATGGCCATTTACAGTAACGTTACGATCGTTATCGTCGAGAAAAAAATATGGTCCAATGACGCCGCCAGCATGCAAACAATATCAAACAGTTATTTTTTATGGATGAAGTGGTGATTTATGAAGCACATGTGGATTTTCACCCGACCAATAACGCATATTTTTCATATTGACGAACCCATTGAGCCAAAAATGAGCTTCGTCACTGAAAATGATTTTGCGATGGAATTCATCATCTTGACATGTTTTCCAGAGCCCAATCGGATAACGTACGTTGCTTCAAATGGTCCATCGGCTTCAATTTTTGACTCAACTTGATCTTGTATGGGTGTAAACTAAGATCCTTACGAAAAATTCGCCATAAAGTGGACGATGCCCAACTCTTGACAACGCCGTGGAATTGACTGTTTTGTATCGTTTGCTACGGACGCCTGAACTGCAGCGATATTTTCGACATTTCGACCAACCCGCTGTCTCACTGGCACGGCAACATCACGCAACGCATACGTAGACTCAAATTTTTGCACTAAACTTGTTATTGTCTGTCTACTAGAGCGAGAACTACGACCGAAAATTGCAGTTTACGCTCTTAAAGTTGCGATCACCGACTCCAAATTTCGGTACTAAATTTTTTAATTGGCAGATGTTGCTCGTTCGTGTACTTTACTAAAATGGAAATGTTGAGTTTACTGAAAAAATTGACAGTGACACTTCGATGATTAGTGAAAGGGTGCGTTTAGAAATTTAATTCAAAGTTGTCAAGTCCCTATTGGAAAACACTTTGGTACTATATATAGGTAGTAAAAGCTACTTCCAGTTGAGCCTCATCACAGCTACAGACTGCTGGCCAATTTAATATGTTCCTCAAGAACAACTCCCCATCAATTTGGATCAACAGGTTATTTTACAGATTAGTGACTACAAGAATTGTTCACCTGTGAGGGCGTCTAGTGATCACCAGACAGGCGATTTGCGATTTGCTCACTAGATGCAAGCGCAGTGCTCATGTCAATCTATTAATTTACAACAGTTATATCCATGACTACCAAATCTCGAATGTCTACATAAAGAGGACATTCGAACAAGACATGTGACCAATCTTCGCAGACAGCTCCGCACTAACATCCTTCAGTCATGCTAAGATTTATTTTTTGCAAAAAAGAATTGAGAGAACCGTGGCCATTTAAAAGCAAGTCAAGACTAAGAGAGAGCCTAAAGTCCGGTGGACCTTTAAAGACAGAAATGTCACATATAAACTGGTAGGTGACTTCCATTCTAGCGTTGATTCCATCTAGATTTTAGGAACTCTTTAAGCATAGCCCCACACTCTGTAGTACTCATGTTTCTAACCAACAAGTTCCATCAGTTAAAATACTCCTTGTGGTCCGGTATACACTGATAGTTTGCAAATCTGAATTTCAGATCGAGCCGTGTCTTGATCAAATTCATTTATTCCTGTTGAACACACCATTGATATTGGATCCTTAGAGTTGAGTCCTATCCCCAACATTGTTTAGTGATTTTTTTCTTAAAGGAACAATTTTAGGAATTGATGAATTAGGTTCATTCATTTTCGGACGACAGCAGCTCTTACCATTTATATTCTTCCAGATCTTTGCAGTTTGAGAGAAAGAGGCAAAATATAAATGACACTCTTCTTGATGACTTCAAAAAACTCTCCCAACGGGGGCTTTCTAATAGAGTACGGTTCATTGCTAGCAGACTTGCCTCTCAGTTCAAAGACTTGCCTCTCAGCTCTACTCAATACGAACTAGAGATGGGTCGTTCCGAACCTGTATAGTTCCTGGAACTATGTTCACAGTCGGACATAGTTCCAATCGTTCCTTCCATTCATTTTTAGCATGTTCAAACAGTTCCGGTTGCAATGAATTTTTTTCTATAAATCAATATGAACCGACTTCTCTTTCACACATATTATGGCTTACACGAATTTGTGATCGACTATAAGTGCAAAGATATGTTTGCGAACGAACGAAACAACTGATATGTGAAATGGTAAGATGACATTTCGACGTTCTTGTTGCGCGCAATGCTGTGTTTATTTCGTTTTGAACATGCTTTCATTCAATCGAATGGAACTGCGGAACTAGATAGTTCCGCGGACATGTTACAATCTGCTGCATATGAGTTGCATGAGTTTCATTCTATCAAATGGAACTGCGGAGCTAAATAGTTCCGCGGACATGTTACAATCTGCTGCATATGAGTTTCATTCAATCGAATGGAACTGCGGAACTAGATAGTTCCGCGAACATGTTACAATCTGCTGCATATGAGTTTCATTCAATCAAATGGAACTGCGGAGCTAGATAGTTCCGCGGACACGTTTTGCAACTAGAGAGTACTCAATTTGTTCTTTTTAAGCACTTATAAGTTACATACGAACGGACTGACAGACAGACGGACATGGCTAAATCGACTTGGGTGGTGATGCTGATCAAGAATATATATACTTTGCTATACCTATGCCTCCTTATGGGGCTTACAAACAGAGTGACAAAATTAATATGCCCCTATTGCGTTTTTCTATGGGAGCCCCCCTAAGGAGTGGTCGGAGGGAATAGGTGTCTAAGGAAAAAAATGTTCCTTTTTCAAAAGGAATGGGGGTCGGTCATACGTATTAATCCTCTTCGGCCTTCTCTTAAAGCTCTTCTGTTCAGGTGTAGAGAATACATATACAAAAACCATAAAAAATGCTACTACAGCTCAAAGGAACTACATATTTCCGCGGACATGTTTCCGCGAACTAGTTCCGCTGTGCAAAAGAATCGTTCCATGTTCGTTCCGACCTCGGAACTGTTTAGCACAAGCCTAATACGAACGGTTCAAATGCTCCGTATAATATATGTAAGCAATCGTTTTCCTCTTCTCAAAGTAGTCGATATGAACAGTACACTCGGTATCCCAAAAAACTGTCGCCATGACTTCGTTCGCCGATAAGCCCACTTTGACCTTTCTCGGCTTCGATTCAGTCGACTGTTTCGTCTGTTCTTTGATCTCGAGTGTGTTGTGATGGATCTATGTGTCATTCACGTTTACGAAAAGTCCTTCCTACTGCTTTTAAAATCGCCAAACACTCCTTTGAATCACCAAAAACTCCGGTCATGCTTCTTGCCGTAGTTGTACGTGTTGATTTTCGATTCGGTTCTACAATATCTTCACCCTGAGGTGCTTACTCTAAACAACTGTCGATGTCAACACCACCGTCCAATCCATGAAATTAAGTCTCATCATCATCGTCTTCAACTTGCCAAACTGGTTCATCATTGACACGTTCAAGATTTACGCTTTGACGATTTGTACGAGTAAAAATCTCGATTGGTACTTCTGAAATTTCCCTTTCATCAGACGGTCTCTTCTTAACGATATCAGTCTCATTGAGAAACTTAAGATTCCTGCTTATTGTGACTTTATTACTGTTCACATTTACTAATCTCTAGCCTTTCGAGTGTTTATCGTAATCCATAAACGTAAAAATTTCAGTTTTCTTATCGAACTTACGATGCCTTTCCTTTGGGATAAAAACATGAGCTTTTGTACCAAAAACTCGCAGATTACTTATGTCAAGCTTTTTGTTTTCCCATAACTAGAAAGGTGTTTGACGAAGCGATTGACCTTCAAATCATACGATTTTGCAAATAACATGCTGTCATAATGCCTACTCCCCAATATAAATTTGATAACTGACCTTCTGCCATTAAACACCTTGCAATTTTGGTCCTTTTTTTCATTTCGGCTACCCCATTTTGTTGAGGTGAATATGGAACTGTGTATTGGTACTTAACTCCTTTGCTGTCCAGATACTTTTGAAAATGTTGAGAAATGTATTCTTCACCATTATCTGGTCTTAAAATACTCGGATATTTGGAAAATTTATTATAGACGAATACTAAATAGCATTTAAGCTTTTAAAAAACCTCGGATATATTATTCATTAAATAAACGACTGTGTTGCGACTATACTCGTCAATGAAAGTTAGAAATTATCGTTTCTTTCCTGATGTTATTGTTTGCATGGACCACAAACACGTCTGCATGAATTAAATCTATCACAGAAATAGTTGTCGATAGTAACTGTTTATTGAATGATTTTCTAGTCATTTTATATTCGATGTAAATGTCACAATTTCTTCTTATGCCACAATCAATAATTTTAAAATCATTCGCCCTTTGATCCTTTTGTATTTCTTTTACTGCATCAATGTCCCGATGACCAAAAATCTTGTGCCAATAATGCTGACAAATCTCCGACATACACTTTAAAGCCATTTGTCCAGAGTCCTGACGATGACAAAACAATCCAACATATAGCTCAGCCACACAGATCTCTTCATCTTTACAGCGTATGCTACAAACCGAGTTTTGAAATAACACAATTAAACCCATTTTCAAAACCTTTTTGACGGAAAGCAAATTTCCGTGAAATTAAGGCCTAGCCAGAACATACTTTACGCTGACATCGGATTTCTCACCCCGACTATTTAACATCATAATACGTCAAAGTCCGTATAATATGTGACGCTCGTGGCGCAGTGAGTAGAGTGCGTGACCCATACGCCAGAGAACCCTGGTTCAATTCCATCTGCCACAGAAAGTTTTTTCAATTGATTTAATTTTTCTGTTCGGTCATCACCTCTCTTCAGACATTGGTAAACCTCAGAGAGTAAATAATGCCATGTAAAGCTGGTGGAAAACAATGCACATTAGCCGTTCGGAGTTCGGAACACGCAAAACACAATTTCATTCTAAGAAGTTCGGCTAAAGTCCTTTCAAGGACTGAAATGGCCAGTTTATTTTCTTTTATTATATTTTTAATACGACAAAGCCTCTTTCCGCTTGAAGTAACTGTCTGCCTATTTGAGACTGTGACCTTCGCGTGACATTAACTATCAAGCGTTACAAAATCTGCCCTACGAGTGCTAATATGGCAAATTGCCCCGGAATCCACAACGCAAACAGTTTTATCCTTTATCAAAGAAATTTCATTTCCTTTATGTGCTCTCACATGATAGAATCCGTTGCGAACTTCATGCCGCAGATCTTTCTCATGATCCGAATGCTACTCCCAAGCTGATTCTTTTCATGATGACTCCGCAAGATTTCCCAAACCTCTAGCACCGACTTAGCTTTCTTATTTATAAAAAGCTGGCGGTCTTCCACAGAAAGACTAAGAAAGACCACAGTCACCGTTGTTTCATTGTCGAGCTACTAACACTCGGCGTCTCAGGTTCCTCCTGGATAACATATTTCCATGTACCTTTCGCAAAATCAACTCCAGTTTAAACTTCAACAAATGTAGGTTGTCCACGTTTAGCTTGGAATTCAGAAATTGCGCAAGGGCCCATAACCTATTGCAGTGCTCAAATTATATTGGAAAAATACAACTTGTGTATTTGATGATTTCGGAATGAGAAATTACTAGGCCTGTGTGAGTACTTTGAACGGCGAGTAATTCGTTGAGATTCGAGTCGAATAGCTCGACTCAAAACTCGAATTCGAAATCGAAAATTGTCGAATAACTCGTGAATTTCGAGTTATTAATACTATATGCATATTAATGCATTCTCATTTCATCTTATAACATTTCTTTATAGCAACCTCATTAGCATTGTTGCTAAAAAAAAGTCGTAACGAACGAATAACTCTGACTTAAACTCGAAACTCGAAAAATACCACGAGTTATTCGTAAACTCGAGGCAATCGAAAATGCGAATAATTCAACTCGAGTTCTAGTCGAGTTTCACAATTCCACTCGACTCATACTCGATGCTATTTGCACAGGCCTGGAAATTACACAATAAAAACTTTTGGATGAAAAAAGTAGAATTGTAATAGGTATGAATTTGATTGAGCTCAAAAAGTCCTCTTGTACCTTAATTTATATCTACAGCTTTCTTCTAAAAAAATTACTTATTTGCTTTAGTTTACTTTTCATATAACTTATCTATGCTTCTTTTCTACATATTTTGCAGAACTTCCACCTTTGCGTATGTGCCGCAACAACCTTGGCTGCTCAATGCCAGTATACGTCAGAATATTTTATTTGGCGAACACTTCCGTCCCAAGCGTTATGAATTCGTCTTGGAAGCTTGTGCTTTGAAATCTGATATTGATATAATGCCCGATGGAGATATAACGGTAATCGGAGAGCGTGGCATAAATTTATCCGGCGGTCAGCGACAGCGTGTTGCCATTGCAAGAGCGCTTTATTCCTCAGCAAATGTGGTGATTATGGTGAGTATGCATGAAAATAACCAGTGTACCAATAGTGTTGAAATTAACACGTAGCAATATACAAGAGATGTCAGAGCATGTATATTCTTGCATTGATCCCTTAGCCAAATATTCCACGTAATGACAGCTGTCGTCAGGCGTCTGTTTAAGTGCATGTCATAAGAGACGAGATAAGTTGAAGGGCGTTTTTTCCCCTGCAAACGGGTGCTTGAATGGGAGAAAAGGAAGAAATTCCATTTTGAGTAACGTAGACGCATGCCGAATAGGTTAAATCAAAGCAATTCAAGTTCATGGAATTGATGCCCAACAGATAAATCTTCAGGACGTTAGTACCATGCTAATACTTATACATTAACATCGATCCAACCATCTCCTGGGCGTCACTTCCATGACTCTAGACGCGACCAGCGTCCTGTCATAGTAGTTTCAACACTGGTTACACACCATACTTAGGTTGTATATTGAACTTACCAGTTACCAGTCTTGGAACGCAACAGTAACAATTTATGGATGATAAGTTGGTTCACCATCCATATTTATTGGTTGAAATCGGGAGCCATCTAACATCTCCAACAATTTATGGGCATTGCCACCCGGTTGTATTAGCTCAACTCCACTCCGATCATCACAGATCTGTTCGCGACTTTGAACTACCACATCCAGCACGAAACGCCCCGAAGGGCCAACCCTGCCATAGTCTCCTAGGCAAAAGGGATTCACCTAGACACGCACTTACACACTCCAACATATTTTCACATGTCGTAGTGCTCATTTTTAGTAGGTGTTTTTCCAACTTGAGTGCCCCTTTTGTGGGCGGAAAACAAGAGCCCCTAAGGCATCCTCTTTGAAGTTTTAATACTCTTCGCAAACCAGTAAGGTGAGTATGTATCGATCCATATGAAAGATTGAAATTCCAATTAATTGAAACGTGAACACCTGCCGCATGGGCTTAATTTCACGTGGCTCCATTGCAGTGGGGTCGAGGTTCATGGAATTGATGGCCAACAGATAAATCTTCAAGACGTTTGTACCATGCTAATACCAATACACTAATGTCCATCCGGCCATCTCCTGGGCGTCACTTCCATGACTCTAGACGTGACCAACGTCCTGTCATAGTCATAGTAGTGGCAAAAGCCACCACTATTGAATATGAGACAGCGTAGACCACATCGCATTTGACTGTGTGTAACACGTGGTCACCACTAAATTACACCTTTTCAATCTGGCACTCCAAGACTACTAAGCTATACTTTTCACTTCGGAGTACCCAACTCTGACACATCATTATGCACCAATTTATACACCATTATTATTATCGTATTACCACCTTTAAATAAGACTATCCATAAAACCAATGCCAATGTGCCAGTGAAATTGTGATCGTACGTCTGTCTAGCGTAACGAGTATGCCCGTGCTAACAAATTTTCAGTATCATACGCTACTGACTGATCAAGTCAAACGGTCCACCTACTCCCCAGATTGGGCGTCCAACTCCAGGCTCTGGGTAGTATCTCTACATTAACACTGTATAGGGCGAACCCGTTGCCTGCGCTCATCCTCCTTTATCCTGGCTTTAGACAGGCTGCTCGTGAGAACAGGCGGAGTTGGGCAGGAAGGGAGTTGTGTATCGGATTATCACGGGCGATGAAAAGTGTATTAATGACAACAATTCCAAGTGCAGAAATATATCGGTTAAGCTAAGCCAACAGTGGAGAAGCCATATATCCATGGATCTAAGCTCATGCTGCGTTTTTGATGGGGTCGAAATCGGAAGGATGTGGTCTACTTTTAGTTCTTAAATGTAGCTAGCTGAAAAATTTCAAGGATAAGGAAAAATTTGAGGCATCGGTCAATGAACACTCATGTAAAACGCTTCAAAAATTGTCCAATTCATGGGAAATGGACTTGAAAATGATCCAAAGCAAGCAATTGGGTCCCTTACGATATCAAACGGCAGACGTTGAGTTAGCTTTTTTTCTTTATACAATGCTGTTTTAACGGGAGAAAAGGAAATTTTTTTTTTTGTATATTAGCAGATATTATTGAGCACACATACACAGCGCACTCACATGTTCATTCGTACCTTGCTGGAAAAAAAGCATGAGTGTTGCCCACTAGCATACTAGTGTCACGAACTTTTTGCACAAACCTGCGTACAGCAGGCGCGGTGGGTGCTTAATTTCAGCCAAAACCCACTTAATTTTCAAGTAACCCACTGTTTGGACAACACAGCACTACTTTAAAAATAAGTTTCCAATATTTCCCAACGTTGTTCAAGCGAAAAGCGACTCATTTCCTTCTACGGAGGTATGATGTCTTGACTTTATGTCAAGATCTCAAGCGGGAAACAGCTGTCACTGTCAAAATTACGTATAATTTTAAAATAAATCAATAGATGGCCCACCCTGAACTTTCCGCCAGGCTAGACTAGTATATAAGGCGTATAAGCTAGCGTATTCAAGTTTTTGATGTTCGTCGTCGCAAGAGGTCAGAAGTGTAGAGAAATAACTCATGGTTTCTTCACCACGACAACGCATCATTTCTGATATTTTATCTTGTATCATCTTATAAGATTATTTGACCAAAAACAACGTTCATACTGTTCCGAAAGATCTGTATTCAACCGACATGGCCCCTTTTGATTTTTTTCAATCTCACGACTCAAGGTACCACTTGCGGCTGTAAAGGAGAATTTGCAGAAGGAGATTATTTTGAAGAAGATTACTTTTAAGGAAATAAAATGAATATCGATGAACAGTTGAACCGTTTTCGTTTTATTGAAGTCGTCCTTATTTTCAACTTAAAAACAGTTAAGCTCCCAACTCCCAATCTTGTTTCAATCAACAAAATATTGAGCTGTGCACAATTTTAGCTTAATCGGACAACTTTAAGGCGACCCTCATCCAGGCGACAAAGTCCAAAAATTGACTAAAAACATCTTAAAATAAACATCCTAAGAGTTAATTCCAAAAATTATGAAATAACATGAAAATTTATAAATATTTATCTTTTTAATATTAAGAGAAATGTATTTTCATTAAAAGAAAATTAATATGGATCTATAACAAAATATGAACGAACTATAACTCAACATTACTTACTTTTAAGAGACGATTTATGAGCAGTTGGGTAAGTTTTACGGTCTTCGGGAATTATGTGCAAAATTAATTGTTTTCAGTTTCATCCATTGTCAAAATGTTATTATATTCCTGAATGAGTTTTCATTGTTAACTTCAATAATTCTGGGTAATCATTTCACTGTCGTTTTTATTCAGAAATGTGGTGTTTAAGAAATTCAAGAATTGTAGAGCGAATATCATCAGGCACTTCATTGCTACCAGTTCTGTATACGTTTTTGTCGAGTTTCATCCATTTTTCTCTAAATCTTTTAAAAAGCGTCATTTCTGGACCAGAAAATGAACCCATTAGTGAGTCGAAGCAACTTCTCAAAGCTTACTCAAAAATGTGATGACAAGAGATCATGACCGAACAATTTTTCAAGGTTTATACAGCAACCATTTGACCATTCGACCTGTGTTACTTGCTGCCGTATCACATCAAAGTGCCTGAATTTTGTTGGTTAGACCCCACTTCTTCACTGCTTGGTAAACAGCCATGCATTGGTCTTCTCCTGAAGAAGTTGGATTTCAGGGACTCCCAATAGTTACTCAATAGTACCTTCAAAAGATACTATTACTGCCAGTCGATCAATCTTCTGATCAAAACACAAACATAATTTAATTATATTTTAAAATATAGTTCTAACCGGAAGGTTATAATCAATCTATAATCAATCGTTTATTAATTTCAACCACACAAAAACACACTAACTATTAAAAAACTTTCAAAAACTCACTTCAGATGCGATCACGACGAGAATAAAGACACGACCTTCTTATTGCAATGCGCAAATTCCGACGCGCAGTGCAACAAGTAGCAATAGTGGAGAGGATTTTCCGGAATGCCACGGGCGCTATCTGGCGCTTACAACCGTAGGTCGGTTTTGGCCTCGTATAAGAAATTGCGCCAGACATTTCTGTTCTGCGCTTGCTGGCGCCAGTTGGAAACACCAAGCGTAGTCAGGTTATCCATCACCTGATCATTTCAACGAAGATGTGGGCGTCCTCTTCTGCGTTGACCACCACCGGGCACAGAATCGAATATTTTTTTCGCTGGAGCGTCGTTTTCCATTGGCTCAACATGACCTAGCCAGCGGAGCCGCTCGATTTTAATGCGCTTGACTATATCGATGTGATCGTACAGCTCATACAGCTCGTGGTTCCATCGAATTCGGTACTCGCGATTGCACATTGGGGTTTTTTCCACTTTTTTTGGCATAAACTCATAACTTTTATATTTAAGCAGCTACAGCTCTGAAATTTTCACAAATGACAGTTTATTTAGACACCTTTGTTTCTACCAAAAATGGGAGGCATGGGTTAAGTGGCACGCCTACTTTCCGTATGGGCTGATGTGTATTATAGAAAGCTATTCGAATCATCATATATCGAAGCTATATCGAATACTTCCAAAGCTATTCGATATAAAAACTTTGAATTGTATGGGTGGTGCCACACCCCCTTGTCTAAACTCGTTAAATTTTTCCAGTCGAAGAATACGACGATATGAAGTTCCTACCGAGTTTCATTGATTTGTGACTTATAGTTCGAAAGTTATACCAAAAATTTGTGCTGCTGAAAAGTGCTACGCCCCTCTTTCAGCGCCCATAAAGTATTGCCAGTGGAATAGTACGTGTGATTTGAGGTCGAATACCGATTTCCGAGTCTTTGTGACCTATAACTCTAAAGGGATGTGCCACGCCCACCATATATACTCGGTGCACTCCTTTTCCCTACTCTAATTGATTTAAAAAAAAAATTGTCAAAATCCGTTGAGAAACACGTGAGAAAATGGTTCTTTTGCTGACTCCTATTTATACATATATAGATATAGATTACGTAAAAGTTTTCGTGATGATTTTCATAAAGTCGTCAGAAACGCGTATATTTTGTTGCAGCAGATTTAAAAAATAGTAAAGTAATGCCTTCTCCTTTGCCTTGTATGATGCACGTACATTTTCACGCCACAATTTATACAAATCTGCATTTTTAAAATGGTAGGTGCCTAAAATAAAACATACCAAACATTGACCTTCCGCAAAGTTCCGCAAACCACATTAGAGTTTTCTATTCTAAAATTCTCCGCTCTATATCACTGTACCTATATCTCTGTGTTGCTAGGAGTTTCAAAAAAGTTCTAGCTCTCCAAAATTGAAGATTTTGTTTTTTATCTCCTAATTTTAAGTTTTGTTGTAAACATTACATTATTATCTAACTAAAACAAATTTTTCTAATACATTTATATACATATCGAAAAAATATACCATAAGCCTTAATCTCTATCCTTTAGTTACTTTAAATACGCATTCAAATATTTACAGAACTTAGTTTTATTATCAACAAAAATTCAACAATTTATGCAGCCATATTCTAGTCAAACAAAAACCTTCACTTCACCAGCTAAAAAAGTAACGGCAAGTCGCAAAAAGAAAGCAAAAATCATTATTTTGTAAAAAAAGTGTTGTTAGCCTTTTTCATAAATCTTGAAAAATAAGGTTAATGCCAAAAAATCGTACATTTTCCCCATTGTGCATTGACGCAGATTGATTTTACAAAGGATCTTTCTCTCAAAGGCTTCCAAAGACTTTTCATCAAAACTGCTCAACGTCCAGGTTTACGCTGCATATAATAGGACGGGCATGATTAGTTACTTATAGAGCGTGAGTTTTGTTCGTCGAGACAGGGCTCTGCTTCTCAATTGCCTACTCAGCCCAAAGTAACACCTGTTGGCAAGAGTTATCCTTCGTTTTATCTCAATACTGACATCGTTGAAAGAGTTAATACTGGATCCCAGGTAGACGAAGTCCTTAACAACCTCGAAGGAGATGTTGTCAACAGTGACGTAGTTTCCAAGACGCTGGGACAGTTTATTTGTTGACACAAGGCATTTCGTCTTATCTGCATTCACTGCAAGACCCATTCGACTCGACTCTTTCGCTAATCTGCAATTTGATTTTCCTTTTCTAAATATATTGAAAGCAATTCGTTGTCAACGTTTAGGGTGTTTTGCAGGAATTTAATTGCTGATTTAACAAAAAATGTGCGAATCACCTCTTCGGCAGCCGTACGCATAGAGTGGGAAATGTGATTCCACTGCGCGCATATATCGTCGATCGGAGGGGTGCTTTCTTGAAGCAGGAGTGAGAGTCGAGTAGCGAAGTCTTCGGCTGTTTGGTTTGATTGCAGCTTTTCGACGTCTAGCTTTCTCTGTGCTGGATTGCGCGCATTCTTGGTTGCGCACAGGCGTCTACGGATCTTGGCTGCGACAAGATAATGATCCGAGTCTATATTGGCACCGCGGAATGTGCGTACATCTAAAACACTGGAAGAGTGCTTTCCGTCAATCAAAACGTGATCAATTTGGTTACGCGTCTTTTGATCAGGAGACAGCCAAGTTGCTTTATGAATATTGAGATGCTTGAATCTAGTGCTACTAACGACCATGTTTCGCACTGCGGCAAAGTCAATCAGCCTCATCCCGTTATCGGATGTATTGTCGTGGAGGCTGAACTTTCCGACTGTTGGACCAAAGATATTTTCTTTTCCCACCTTGGCGTTGAATCACCAAGCACGATGTTTGTGTAGTGGCGGGGGCTGCGTTCAAAGGCCTCTTCAAGGCGCTCGTAGAAGCTGTCTTTGGTCTCATCGTCCTTATCTTCTGTCGGAGCGTGCGTACAAATCAGGCTTATATTGAAGAATCTTGCCTTGACACGGATTATGGCAAGTCGTTCGTTCACAGGTGTGAATCGCAGAACATCATGTCGCTGTCGCTTGCCAACCACGAATCCGCATCAAAGTTCTTGCTTCTCCGCATGGCCGCTGTAGTAGATATCACAGGTTGCTTGCCGCGAGCAACCCTGTCCCTTCCATCACATTTCTTATGGCAGGTTATCTTATTTGAAGAATAATCCCAATCCCATGTGGAAGTAGGTGGTTTTGGCTACTTTAGATTTTTGACTTATGACCAGTTTTTTCATTCAAATTTCCGTATGTGCAACAGTTTCACAGAATATACTGTATTATAAAAAAAAATTAGAATCGACTCAGAATCTTTTTCTGATTAATAATATACCTTGATCCGCGGAGACACCTCTTTTGCAGGGATTTTTTGAAAATATGAATGAGCAATATGAATGAAGTTGAATAAATTTAAATATATAGTTCCGTGCACACAATTAAGAACGATTGCTTTGTTTCTTTTTCTATTAACTTTTTGTATAATACAAGTAAAAAATTCAAGCAAATCCTTACCCATTCGAATGTTGAAGAATCCCTTATTATATGCTTTGTAAAATCTTTATCGGTAGCCTACCTGTTAAAAAGTAGGGCATCTTTTTACGATATCAGAAAGGAATTAAACGTGCACATAATTAAGAACGATATACAAGAACTTGATTTTTTGTTATACAATATTTTATTTCAGTTTTATTTAGTTAATATTTGGTTGGATATCCATTGCTTTTAAGAACCGCTGCACATCGCCGAGGCATTGAGCCCACTAGATCTTCACATACTCGCTGGGGAATGCTTGTCCAGGCCTTTTGTACTTCAGCATAAAGTTGTGTGAAATTTGATATTTTTAGAGCACCAACTCTCTCCTTCACCACTTGCCAGAGGTTCTCAATCGGATTGAGATCCGGACTACACGATGGCCAATCCAATACTGTTACCTTATTGTCTGTAAACCACTTCTTCGTATGACCAGCAGTATGTTTCGGGTCATTATCTTGTTGTAGTATCCAACACACGGGTAAGTTTTCATCTGCATATGGTATCAAATTGTTCTGTAAGATGTCTGTGTATTGGACCTTGTCCATACGACCCGCAATTTTTGCTAGTGGACCAACGCCGCGCCATGACATACCACCCCATACCATTATGTTACCTCCGCCGTGCTTAAGTGTTGGGAGTGTGTACCTTGGGCTACACTCAGTTTGTACCGCGCGTCTAACATATGATCTGCTATCTGACCATACTCATTTAATCTTCGTTTCATCAGAAAATAATACTTTTTCCACTCTTGAACAGTCCAGCTCCCATATTTTTTAGCAAAATTAATTCTTTTTTTACGATTCTGCTTGGACATTAAAGGGGTTTTCCTGCAAACACGTCCAAATAAACCAGCTTCTCTCAAACGACGTTTAACTGTATCCATGGAAGGTCCAGACGCATTTTCACCAAAAACAGCTACTAAAATCTGTTTAGCTGATTTGTGCGGAAAGTTTTTTGACTCACGAACAATCAGTTTATCCTCCGTTTTAGTCTTTTTACGTTGTTTACGCTTTCGGGGCACATTCTTTGGAGTTGAACATTTTCGAAAATGTCGAATAGCATTAAAAACCATCGTTTTTGAACATTTTATAATATTGTCGATTTCACTATACGACTTTTTTTCATTAAACAGTTTTACAATCAACTCGCGAGTCACAGGGTCACATGACTTCTTTTTTCCCAAATTTTTTTTCTTATTTTTAACTTTTATTGAAATCAATTGAATGTTTACAATATTTTAATAGCCGTGCAGTACATTTAAATCAACTGAAATGACCTTATCAACTGAATATACTGATCGTTCTTAATTATGTGCACGGAACTGTATATGCTCGATGAGGGTCACCTTAGAATTGTCCGATTAAGCTAAAATTTTGTAAAGATCATTATTTTGTTGATTGAAACAAGATTGGGGGTTGGGAGCGGCAAAATTTTAACTTTTAAAAATCTCCATGCAGCTTAGGGCCACTCTAGTGTATATATATGTAAAAATACTAAAATTAAGGAAAATCTTAGTGGAACGCTGAAGAGATGGTCCATTTAAAACTTTAATACACAAAAAAAAAAAAAAAAAAATTGTGACAGAAAATTTTTTTCAAAAAATGCCAAACGATAGTAGTACTCATTTTTTAGAGGTAGAAATTTTCAAAGAAACTGTTTTGTTTTTGTTTTTGCTCATATATATACAGTATGTATATAAATAATGTCATTTGGACCAAAATGAAAAAGTATTGAAAAAGAAAAATGATAAACAACTCAGTAGAGCGAACAAAATTGCATTAAGTCCCAATGCTAAGAAGCACTTCTATAAACCAATAGAGTTGCCAATCTTCAATGAATTGAAATAAAAAATAGATAAAAATATATAAAAATATATGTATATATATATGTATATAGTACAAATATATTTACAATTTGTATGCTACCTATTTGCATACATTTTTCTTGCATAATGTTCTTATTTATTCTTTTCTTCTCTATTTTTTTGCTCCTGACTTATCGACGTTGTCAACAATAAAACTGCAACAACAACAACGACACCAAAACGACGACAACAACAATGATACCACAACAACATTGACATCACAACAAAAATAAAAATAAAAAAACAACAACAAAAATACAACTCAAAACTACAACAACCACAACAATTGGTGTCAAACGTTGAACTGCCAACATAATCGATTGCATCGTGGCTTTTGTTGCCATCTACGTTGCTTGCTGTCTGGGGGCTGCCATCCGTATTATTTCTTGTTGCTATTGCTGTTGTTGTTATTGTTGTTGCTGCTGCGTTTGAAATTGCTGGATGACAGGACGATCCACTTTCGTCGTTGGACAATGAAGTGGCGCGACACATTTTTGAGCAGAGCATTCGGAAAATGCTATTAAAAGCCAATCGAACTGTTATCCTGGTGACACAACAGTTGAATTTGGTGCATCAAGCAGATTATGTGAGTATAAAAAGGGGTAATGAGGGGGAATAAGGCTTGCAATGCCTCCAAAACTAAGCTTGATGTTGAGGAAAATATTTAAAGGTTTCGCTTCAAGTTTATAATGGCTGAACAAATAAGATCTAGTCAATAGTGTTTGATGCATGACGTTGCATCATATATGTTTTTAAATAAAAAAAAATGTTCTGATGAAAACATCAACCTACTATACATAAATGATAGTTTGTTTACCAACTTTGTGTATTTTCAATCAAAAACTATGCCGGTTTTCGTAATGATATATGTAAAAAACTTCTGATGGTTAACTTTATTGATGAATAGAACAGAAATAGCATTTTTTTTTGTTGTCAAATTGAAAAAGCCGAACTGTCAAACTCAACACTTGCCTTCGGTCATTTCAAATAATTCACTTAGGTTGTCATTTTCGCACAGTCTAAGATAAAAAAAAGTATGTCATTATTTTTTTTTTTCTCTGACACTTGCTATGTGAATTGAATTATTCTGCATACAATTCAATTTCTTATCCTTTAAGCTTGCAAATTTTACAAGTATTTTCTATTTTTCTTATTGACAGCTAATTGTTCTAAAAGATGGTCGTCTACAGGCTGCTGGCAGCTATAAGAATATAGAAGCAGAGCATCCGAACATTGTCAACAAATGGAATGAGATAATAGCAAAAGCTCACGAAAAGGAACAGAAGTAAGTGATGTGATAAAAAATCTACTTAGTAAAAAAAGTTTTTAAAATTCTTTATTTACTCTGAATGAACAACAATAATGGAATGAAGACCCAGTGAATAGAGGGGTTAATTTAAAATTTTTATTTGCTCATATCTATGACAAAATTCGCAGTTCTTTTTCCGCAGTTATGCAAACATCTTCAACCGACTTAGATGGTAGTTTTAAATAGTCCTTTGATTAAAATTTAATTAAATAGTGGTGATTCATCCCACCTTCCAAATCTATTTTGCATTCATTGCATTTTAAAATTGAATGCAATTTAAACACAACAAACCGTGCTATATACTTAACTAAATGGTTAGTGTATTCTGTTAAAACACTAGCATCCGCACAAAAATTATGATCACTAAAAAAAGAATTTTGACATTCTTCATTACCTACGATCGATAGAACTACTCCCTGATTTGGCACGAATATACTACTAGTTTTGGCGGCATTGGAACTCCTTACATTTAAAATTTGAATGTTTTCTAAAGGTGTGCAATTACCTATGCCTCCTTCCCGTATTTTATATCTGATAATCAATTTCTTATAAGCAGCTTTGAACTACTTAACGGAAGGATTATCATTGTAACTTAAATGTGAACGAACTGACCTAAAGAATAATTCTATATGGTCCTGATTTAGCTTGTAAAATGGAACAAAAGATAAAATTTTATTAGCTACAAACCTCTCATATATAACTGTTATATTTTATTATTATTATTATTATTATTCTTTATTCAGTCTTTGGATAAATTCCTTACAGACTAGACACCATTTAGTAACAACCCAGTTGATACTTAAAACTACAGTAAGAATAAGCTATTCACAAAATTTTTAAATATATCTGTAGATACAGAAAATTCAAAAAAATTATTGAGAGATAAATCATTATATAAAGATAAAGCCCTTACTATGGGCTCATTTTTAGAATAATTAGTTCTGGCTGGCTTAGTATAAAAAAGATTTAAACGTCGCAGCTGCCTTGAAGGAACATTGAATGTAATTAGTTCAAGAAGATCCGGGCAATCAATATTACCGGATATAATATCATATATAAAAACTAAAGAGCTAATTTTTCTTCTTGTTTCAAGAGTTTTAAGACCCAATAACATGCATCTTGCATTATATGAGGGCATAAAATTTGTAAATAAAGGCCTTAATGCAAATTTTGAAAAAGATTTTTGAATTCTTTCCAAGCGAAAAGAGTACGTGGCATAATATGGATTCCAAATTATTGCTGCATACTCTAATCTTGATCTTACAAATGAATTGTAAAGACATTTGAAGGTGTGAGAATCCTCAAACTCAGAACTATTTCTGCGAATAAATGCAAGCAGAGTACGCTTTAACTTCAATTGAAAAAATTCACAACCTTAGAAAAGGACATATAAAAACATTTTTGCACATTTAAAGGTAAACCATTGACTGTGCACCAGTTAAAAACATTATCAAGGTCAGATTGCAACCCTATAACATCAGTCAAACTGCAAACTTCTTTAAAAATTTTGAGATCATTGGCATACAATAAAAATTTTGAAGATTTGAAACATTTGCAAATGTCATTAATATATAAAATAAAAAATAAAGGTCCAAGAACACTTCCTTGTGGAACCCCAGACGTCGCAGTAAATATTAGTGAATTTGCATTATTTATAGAGACGTAGCAAGAACGAGAGCTCAAATAGGACTTAATCCATTTCAAAAATGACGAGTGGAATCCAATCTTGGCGAGCCTGGCAACTAACAAATTATGTGACACCTTGTCAAAGGCTTTAGAAAAGTCAGTGTAAAGAATATCCACTTTATTGCCCAAAGCAATAGAGGAGATGCAGAACTCAGAGAAAACGGCTATATTTGTTACAGTTGACTTCCCAGAGACAAAGCCATGTTGCTGGGGACAAATATAGCGTTTTATCAAAAAAAAAAAGCTTTTCTTTGACAATGCTTTCAACGAGCTTCGAAACGTTTGAAAGTTTGGAAATGGGCCTATAATTAGACACATCACTTTTAGAACCTGATTTGAAAATAGGGGTAATTGATGTTAGTTTCCAACAGTCTAAAAAGGAACCCGTATATAATGATTTATTAAAAATCATACAAAGAGGTTCAGGTGAGTGCAGGTGCACATCTTTGGAGTAAAATTGATGAGATACCTTCGCAGTCAACTTTGGCAGAGCTTTTCATGGCCAGCATCGATTTAAATACATCACCGTCAGTAATAGACAAAGAACCAATGTCCAGTAAAGTATCAACATTAGCTAAGCAAGATAAATCAGTAATCACAGTGATAGTATTATAGTTGGATTTAAAAAAGTCAGCAAAGAGATTTACAGTATCAAAAAGTGAAGTTGAATTTGAACCATTGTAAGAAATTGCAGTGGGAATATATGAGGTAGTCTTTTTGGACTGGATATAATTCCAGAACGATTTGGGATCTTCAATAATATTATTCTCAAATCGCAATATATACTGCTTATATAGAAACTTATTTAGAAAATTAAATTCCCTCATAGAATACACATATTTACATTGATGCTCATATAGATTAGTAACTTTATATAATTTATGAAATTTATTACGTAAATTCTTTAGTTTTTTAACCCTTTAGTTTACCAGCGCAATTTATGATGTTTTGGCAAAAATCTCGGAATATTAGCCAAACACACATCAGAAATGCATGACCTAAATAGTTCAAAGCAAGCTGAAACGTTTTTTCCATGAAATATATCATTCCAATTATAATTTTTAAAGCATTCCATTAAATAATCAAAGTTACATAACTTAAAATTAAAAGGAGAATTAACATTATGTACATTATCCAAATATTCATAAAAATCAATATTAAGAATAAGTGGCTTCTGATGTAAATTAGCTTGTGAGACCGGAAAAAGACATTCAGAAATATCATATTAAATATTATTAGAAATAAAAACTAAATCCAGAATACGGTTTAAACTATAAGCAAAACAGTTAACATGTAATAGATCCAAGCTTAACAAACAATCAATGAGGTAAATTTCATGACCCAAATTAATATTAGTCGCAGATAAGATATATCAGAGTAGGACCATACAATTTTACTTAAATTAAAATCCCCAAGAATACATACATGATTGTCGTTTTCAATGACAGACCTAAAAGATACGATATTATCTGAATGCGCTGCGTTCAAGTCATCCGGGCTATTTGGCGGAATATATCAGGCAAAAAGACGCGTGACCAAGGCACTCTTCCAGTGTTTTAGATGTACGCACGATCCGTGGTGCCAATATAGACTCGGATCATTATCTTGTCGCAGCCAAGATCCATACACGCCTGTGCGCAACGAAGAATGCGCGCAATCCAGCACAGAGAAAGCTAGACGTCGAAAAGCTGCAATCAAAACAAACAGCCGAAGACTTCGCTACTCAACTCTCACTCCTGCTTCAAGAAAGCACTCCTCCGATCGACGATATATGCGCGCAGTGGAATCACATTTCCCACTCTATGCGTACGGCTGGCGAAGAGGTGATAGGCTATCACCGCCCTCGCCGAAACCAGTGGCACGACCAAGAGTGTCGCGACGCCACTGCAGAAAAAGACGCCGCCTACAAAGCCACCCTGCCGTCGGTTGTAACGCGTGCTGCTAAAGAGCGATACAAAGAGAAGAGGAGGGAAGAGAGACGCATTTTCAGGCGAAAGAAAAGGGAAGCAGAAATGCGTGAGTGCAAGAAAATTGAGATGCATGGTGACAGGAATGAGGTCCGAAAATTTTTCGAAAAAATAAGACGCTTGGCCGATGGTTTCAAGACCGGTGCCTCTTCCTGCAAGGATGAAAATGGGAATCTAGTGACAGATATCCAGAGTACACTGATGATGTGGAGGGAACACTTCTCTAGGCTTCTGAATGGTGACGACGACAACAATCCCGCCAATAGAGATGATATCCCGGAAACCCCAATTGTGGACGACAGCGTTGAAGTTCCGCTGCCCGACCATAGTGAAGTCTTGAAAGCTATAGCTCGGCTTAAAAACAACAAAGCCGCAGGAGCCGATGGCTTACCGGCTGAGCTCTTCAAGAATGGAGGCGAAGCTCTATTGAAATGCATTCATGAGCTTCTATGCAGAATATGGTCGAAAGAATGCATTCCAAACGATTGGAACCTCAGTGCGTTCTGCCCAATCCACAAAAAAGGCGATCCCACAATTTGCGCCAACTACCGTGGGATAAGCCTTCTTAATATCGCATATAAGGTCCTGTCGAGCGTGCTATGTGAAAGACTAAAGCCCATCGTAAACCAGCTGATTGGACCTTATCAGTGTGGCTTCAGACCTGGTAAATCCACCATAGACCAGATATTTACGCTACGACAAATCTTGGAGAAGACCCTAGAAAAACAGATCGACACACACCATCTTTTTGTCGATTATAAAGCCGCCTTCGACAGTCTTATAAGGAACTAGCTTTTTCCCGGTGCGCTTTACTGCACCTTATCTAGATAAGTACCGGAAAATGTTGCAATGCCTTCAGCGTTATTATTTCTAAACCATCTCGTACTCGAAACATAGGAGTCTTTCATGACCGATTTTAAATTTTGTTTGCCCCCCTCCGGTACTCTTCGTAGTGCATTTCAAAAACACTCCCCTCCAACCAACCCCATAAAGTAACGTAGTATATGAAATAAAAAAATTAATTGATTAAAATATATTTGAAAATAGAAAAAATAACTGTCGAAAAGCAAGCAAAGAAAAATTATGCCCTTACTACACTTGCCAATAGTTAACAGTTAATTTAGACGGTCAAACATGAAGATGTAAGGATGAAAATGGTTTGAAATGTTGGGTTGTATTAATTTCAATTTTTTCGAGTTTTATTTTTGGTCACATTACTATGTCTGAGACCCCCTCCCCCATTCGTTACTTTTCGCAGTACATTTTATAACCTCTCTCTCTACTAAATTGGTAACGTAATTTATGAATGACCCCATAGTTACTGCGCAAATTTGAGCTCAATCGGCTCAGTAGTTTTAGAGTCTATAACAGTGTTCTCTATTGTACATTTTTTGCATTTTTCATTTCCCAGTAGCAGGATATTACCAAGTAGTAACTTCATTCTTACTTCTATTCTCACTTCTTTGTCTTTTACTTCAATAGCTTTTCTGTGTCATAAATTTGGCTTGTATGGGTGGAGACACACCCCCTTGTCCAATGCATGTCATCTTTTCTAATAGAAGGACATCGCCCAATGGTATCTACATTCTGAGTTTTAATATTCTGTGACTTTTACTTCTATAGCTATTCTGTATTGTAAATTTGGCCTGTGTAGCCAAATTCCCCCTTGTATAATGTTCGCTCAAATATATAGTAACTAAATAGTCTTGAGTCCATAGCATCTACATATCAAGTTTCACTATCAAAACATGTACAACTCAGGAATAATAATGATTTCTAAAAAGTGGGCGTATATATATAGTTAGACCACGCCCAGTTTTAGTATAGTTGACGACAGTAACCATACGAACTTGTTTACCAAATTTTTGTCTAATACGACCAAACCCGTCTTAAATATAGCATTTTTATTGCTTTGTGGGCGGTAAAGGGGGTATGGAAAAAAAAGGGGTATGGAAAATTTTTACTATTCCTATATTTTTCGCGAAAATGCAAACTAAAGTGTGACTTGACAAATTATTCCAATATTCCGTTTATTTCCAATTACCCTTGCAAATATTTCCCCATATACACCATATGTTCGCACCTGTATTTTTTCACACCTGTATTGTTGATAAGTTCACTAAAATGCCTATAATTCATGAACCAATACACATACAAAGACCGTTTATACAAAAAAACCTTCGTATTGACGTCACCTTACATGGGAAATTTCCAGAAACAAAATTCACGGATTACAGAGAACATCAATTGCATACACAATGCAACTTATTTTTATATACATTTATAGATATCAAAACAGTGGGCGCAAAAGTGAAAAGGTCAATTTATCTTTCAGTAAACACTTAAATTGGATTACTACGAACATTTGAAAAAAAAAATTATCCAAATCGGTCCAGCCGTTTTCCGATTTTAGATAAATCGAAAAAAGTGGGTGCAAAAGTGGGCGTGGTCAAGTTTTCTTTCCGACAAAACTTAAATTGGATTACTACGAACATTTGAAAAAAAAAATTATCCAAATCGGTCCAGCCGTTTTCCGATTTTAGATAAATCAAAAAAAGTGGGCGCAAAAGTGGGCGTGGTCAATTTTTCTTTCCTTAAAAACCTAACTTGGACTAAAACGAACATTTAAAAAAAAAAATTATCCAAATCGGTCCAGCCGTTCAGAAGTGATGTGATTTCAACCAAACGTACACTTCTTTTTATATATATAGATTATCTATACTCCACCATGTCTGAATTCGGTATTACTGCAAAGCTCATCCGTCTTTGCAGAATGACACTGAGCAACACCAGCAGCACAGTTAAGATCGGGAAGTATCTCACTCCTCCGTTCGATAGCAAACGAGGCTTCAGACAAAGTGATTCCTTATCGTGCGACTTTTTCAACCTGATGATGGAGAAGATCATCCGAGCTGCTGATTTGAGACGCAGCGGCACGATATTCTACAAAAGTATTATGCTGCTGGCGTATGCTGCTGATATCGATATCATTGGCCATAATACGCGCGAAGTCAGCGCAGCATTCTCCAGGTTAGCGAAAGAGTCAAGTCGAATGGGTCTTGTAGTGAACGCAGATAAGACGAAATACCTAGTGTCAACAAATAAACAGTCCCAGCGTCTTGGAAACCACGTCACTGTTGACAACATCTCCTTCGAGGTTGTTAAGGACTTCGTCTACCTGGGATCCAGCGTAAACTCTTTCAACGATGTCAGTACTGAAATAAAGCGAAGGATAACTCTTGCCAACAGGTGTTACTTTGGGCTAAGTAGGCAATTGAGAAGCAGAGCCCTCTCTCGACGAACAAAACTCACGCTCTATAAGTCACTAATCATGCCCGTCCTATTATATGCAGCACAAACCTGGACGTTGAGCAGTTCTGATGAAAAGACTCTGGGAGCCTTCGAGAGAAAGATTCTTCGTAAGATCTTCGGTCCAATCTGCGTCAATGGCGAGTACCGAATTCGATGGAACCACGAGCTGTATGAGCTGTACGCTGACATCGACATAGTTAAGCGCATTAAAATCGAGCTGCTCCGTTGGCTAGGTCATGTTGAGCGAATGGAAAACGACGCTCCAGCGAAAAAAATATTCGATTCAGTGCCCGGTGGTGGTCAACGCAGAAGAGGACGCCCACATCTTCGTTGGAAAGATCAGGTGTTGAATAACCAGACCACGCTTGGTGTTTCCAACTGGCGCCAGCAAGCGCAGAACAGAAATGGCTGGCGCAATTTCTTATACGAGGCCAAAACCGACTTACGGTTGTAAGCGCCAGATAAGTAAGTAAGTAAGTAAGTATAGCAGGCAAAAATATAAAGAGAACCACGGGGGCTACCAATAGCAACACATAGTTGATCCAGCAATAAATCCGTATTTTCAAGCGGACATAACGAAGATCGAAAAGAGCGCTTAACGGCCACAAGATATATTTCTAACACATGCTATAATGTCAATAAACTCAGTCTTTCTAAGATTGCATACTACTAGTTGCCCATTAAGAGTACGAAGCTCACTCAAATATGCAACGAAATCATTTTCAAATTAAATAAGGCTCTCTATATTTTCAGCGCAAATAGCCATTTCAAACCCGAATTTATAAAAGCTTCTGCTATTTAAAATATCGAACACATTATTAATATATATCTAATAAGCCTTACTGTAGCTTCACTATGTTGAAACTCTGGCAATTGCAGACTTCCTTACAAAAATCTTAAGTATCTACCACAGATTCGCTAAGAGCTTGTACTGCAGGTCTAACTTTAATTTTCTGATCTGAAAAGAAAACATGAGCTTTTTTCAGCTTATTCCCTAAATGCAATTCTTCTTTTTCCTGTAATTGAACTAGTTTTTCAAGATACTGCCATTTAATACTTTTATTGTCTGAATCTTTAAATTCCCCTATCTCAGCAAAAAAGTTACTAAATTACTTAATCATATGGCAGGCAAAATGCAAAATCTAATAGGTAAAGAGTCTGACTCGAAAACACTTTCTGTTCTAATATCAGATATATCTGATCCTAACAGTCTAGCTGCAGTAAGGTTAAATCAAAGATTACCCCAATAACCTCAGCTCCGGTGGTTAAAATACTTTCTAAACAATGTTTTATCAAATTTACCTTTTGATTTGCATCAAGACATGTGATTGGAAAATACCCGACATGTATTTTTCAACTTTGGTTTACGCATACCACCAGAAAAACTAAAACTTGCGTAGCCTCCGTACTGCCGCAGTCCCCATCTCCAATAGAAGTAATTCCCATGTTCCCTTTGTTGCTATATGTCTGATTGCAAAATTGTAACATCTATATATTAATAGGCAAACAAAAAGTTTGTGTTCCCTTTTTTTCTACGTTACCTTCAACATATTCACATAATACTTGCATTGCACAATATAATTTTTATTCGAATATATTGTCATTAAGATAAGTAAAACCGAGCAAGTGTAAAATGCTTTTTTTACCAATGGGACAATGAGAAACTACAAAGCGGCAAAGCTCTGTTGAACATCGCTGCTGTAGCTTACAAAAGCAAGAGTAGAATGCGGGAGTAACGCAAACACTTAAAAAGAGCTGAGTAGCAGTGTTGCCAGAACTTTTTTGAGAAAAGCGCGAGATTTAAAAAAAAAATATCGCCCAAAATCGCCCAATGAAAAAAAAAAAATCGCCAAAATCGCAATTTTTTCCAAGAAAATTATTATATTAGAAAAAACAGAACAAATTATGTGCATTTTTTTTAATAATATTGAGATCTGTTAATATTATTAGATATATAAAAGTTCTTATTTTCGCATTTATTGAAATAATATTGAGATCTGTAAAAAATAATAAAAAAGCTACTTCATTTTATACAAGAATTTTGATCGTTAAAGAACTTCTTTTAGAGAATATAACTATTTAGAACTTTTCAATATGCAACTTTAAAAATAAAAACTTTTTACAAAAAATGTAGTTCCATTATATTAAATACTTCAGCCATATTAGACTCTTACTCCGTTTCGTCAATTCTCGAAGCATTGTTTAGTTCATACATTGATTTATTCATTTTTGAAATCATATCATCGGATATTGGCAGCGACTTGCAACAACAGTTTTGAGCCTGCATGAAGCATTTTACTCGAATGATTGAAGTTAGCATATCTAATTTCATTCTGTTACGCGTTTTAGTTTTGGTCAAATTCATAACGGAGAAAATACGTTCCACAAATGCATTAGAATGTGGCAAGGAAAGCAAGATGAATGCGAACTTACAAATATTGTCAAACATTTTCCCGCCTACTGCTTAATTTTGTATGCCGATCCCAAAATTCTGCACTTTCCGATGGCACTTTGTTTTTGAAAACATTGCTCCATGGAAATGTCAACAAAGATTCGTATTCGATTTCTGCTGCACGTCGCTCTTCAAGAGATATATAATAAAGAGGGAGTTCACGGAAAGAAGGTCTTATATAGTTTAAACATCCTTCAGGACATAAAATAAAAGCATTTTCAAACATTTCTAAATGATTAGGTAATCGTTTTAACATTTCCTTGATTAAAACTATAATGAAGTTCTGGCATTTTGATAGTTATGAATTTTGACTTAATTTATGAATTTCTTCACGGAACTGATAATGACATGTAAGGTCATTAATTCTTTTACAATTGCTTTTATCCGCTAAAATTTTATTTAAGCTGAATGTAGCTAAATTATCAAAATCGAAATTTTCGACAATGTCTTCTTCCATAATTTTTGAAACAAGTCTTTGAATAAATGTTGTGATTTCAACGTAAGCTTGAAAAAGTCAACTTTTTCTCGTTGAAAATACAAATTAAGTGAGTTGATGTTTTAAAGAAACGGTCTCAAAAAATAAGTATTTCGATATAAATAAATTACACAGTGCAACACGAAAAAAAAAATTACCATATACGGACACCACTACGTGATAAAATACTAAAAAAAAAGACCCGTGTCTCCCAATTTTTCCCAAAGTCATGCACTTTTTTGTTTACGGGCCGCCAAAGATTTGGGGCCTCGGTATCATTTTCGCAAAAAAGTGATCATTTTCTCGGGCTCATATCTTGCAAACCGTTCAGAATTTCGATTTACTCTCTGAGGCAAAGTAGCTCTTGTCATAAAGAACAAAAATTGCGAACACATAAAATCAAAAAAACTTCACCTTCCAGATCAAAATCGCAAAGAACTTAAAAAAATTCGATTTTTTTTACCTTTTTTCCCGTGTTCAGGTCCATAGGCAGCAAACCGTTCAAAATTCAAGGAAACAATCAACTACAAAAATTTACCTAAGATCTCAATAAACAAATTTCTTGAACATATAAACTTCCTAGAGATGATTCTTAACACTGTTTAGGTAGCACGCAAAAGTGAAAAAAGTGACGCGGTGAAAGTTTTATAAAGTGCTACAACATGTACTTTTTATAATTTCATTAAGTGTTCCTATACTTTTACATTTTCTTATAACTTTTTCATTTAAAGTTTTTATTTTTCTATTTTTCTCTTTAATTGTTTTTTGAACTACCCGAAGCTTATCTTTAGCTATTTTTCTGCGAGTTGTTGATGATACATCATCTTCAGATTTTAAAGCTCTTTGTATGGTAATCTTCTATCTATATATATAAAAAAGGAGCTTATGTTTGTAAGGCCGCAATAGACTCCTAAACTACTCAGCCGATTAGCATGCAAATTTGTGTATAGAAGTTTTTTGGTACGGTGCGTGTTTGTGGGCTATCAATTTCGATCCACCTTGAACACCAGAGGGCGCTGTAGTACAAATTTTTTACAAAACTGCCTAAAACTCATAAACTGCTAATGCGATTAGAATGAAAAGTGGTATACAGTGGGTTTCATATACGTTGAGTGTTGTGCTTCCATCGTTTTTGACCTATATTGAACACCAGAGGGCGCTATAGTACAAATTTTTTACAAAACCACCTGAAACTCCCAAATTGCTCATGCGATTAGAATAAAAATTGGTATATAGTAGTTTCCAGGTACAATGAGTTTTTTGACAGTATCTTCTTTGAACCACCTTGGACACCAGATGGTGCTGTAGTACAAATTTTTTACAAAATCGCATATTTTTAGTTGTTTTCTTATGTTGCATACACAAATATTTAAAAAATATAAAATATTTCTTAAATTTAGTAAAACTTAAGAAATTTCCGTTATTTTGAAATCAAAAACATGAACATATCTTGAAAACTATGAAAAATTTTACTACAACGATATATTTATTGCAACATCGTTGCTCAAAAATGATAAAAAAAGAATCAGAAATTTAATTTTGCGACTTTCGAGTCAAATATCTCCGCTGCTTTTTTACACACTTTGTTAAATTTTTTTTTGTCTTAAAGCTTCATCAAAGTACTATGAAAATCTTATTGCAAAAATACCGTTAGTTGAGTATATATATTTTAAATATTTTTTTCAAATAAGGTCTGAAATTTCGGAGTTTTCCTCACAAAAAGGTTCAAAATTTGTTTTTGTTGTAAAAATAATTTAAATTCAAATTCGTAACTTTTCAACTCTATTCAAAAATTATAACATTTATAGGCAAAAGTTATTTTATTTTACGCAAAAATTAAAAACCATTTTTGTGATTCAAAAAACAAGGGGTACCCTTGATTTTTTTGAAGAAATTTTTTTTTCCAATATTGTGGTTTCATATTTTTGAATAAATTTACAAGCTAAAATAATAATTTATTAAAAAAAATTATCTCAGTATCTCTTACCAATCAAAAGTTATAGCCAATAACCTTTATTCAAAATATATATACAAAAAGCAAAATGATGTCTGTGTGTTGGCTGGAAACTTCAAAATTGCTGAGTCGATAGAACTGAAATTTTGGCAGTACATTTTTTTCAAGCACAAGATGGTTTTAATTTCTGTCACACCCCTTTTACCGCCCACAAATCAATAAAAATGCTATATTTCCTATGGTTTTCGTCGATTTGGCTACATTTTGGTAATTTAGTTTGTATGCTCACTGTCGGCAACTGTACTAAAACTGGATAGTGTCCATCTACTAGAAAACTGGGACGGGCATTATATAAGGGGGTGTGGCTCCGCCCATACAATTAAAATTTGTATTATCGAATAGCTTTGAAAGTAAAAGTAGCAGTATTTACATACAAACTCAAAATGGAGTTACTATTTAAACTGTAACTGTAACTGGGAAACTGTAACGGGCAGTGGAAAATGACAGTGGTGTTAAACTATGGGTCTAAGAAAAGTTTCGAATATAATTATTATGTTGCGATATAATTGCTGGGTGCAGCAACGCGCGCCGGGAAAAGCTAGTTTTTTTATAATTTTCTAATCTCGAAATTTTTTCAGTAGCACTTTGTAAAATATTGTACCTAGGCGGCGCAATTTGTACATTCTCTAAAATTCTCACATTTTTTTTATCTTCTAAAGCTGTTTTAACTATCACGAAAGTGTTGCAAATAGGTTTCTCAAGACAATCGATTTCTCTAACAATATTGATTTATATTTTTAATCTTATATATAATTTATTTTATATATAATCTTATATTTTAATCTTTTATAAGTAGAACCTATATAAAAGTAGAACCTAAGTAGCTTGAGTGGATCACAGTGTAAAGTCTTACAAAGGCTACTGATAAGTTGGTGTAGCGGCCAATGAAACAGTCTGTATAGTCAAGCTGTGTGATTTGCTCTATACAGAGCCGTTGTTGTTGTTGTTGGTTGTTGCCTTCTTTGTTCTTCAAGTTGAATTGTTGTCAACATGATTGGCCTAGAGCTCAAAAATTTGTTTTCAATATAAAAATTTATTTATATATGTGACCCGGTCTACGAAAAGGGACCTTCGGTGTAAAAACAAGTTTTCGAGAAAACAGCTGTTTGTAAACGTTTAATTGTCGCACACTGAATGGATAACTGCAGATCTGTTAGCTTTGCCACTACCTTCTCTAAACTTCTTTACGAGTTGGAAACTTCTGCTTTGCGCCATTAGAAAGAGCACACATTAGTCTATCCGAATCGCCAAAAAAGTGAAAAATGATATTTTCACACCGAAGGTCCCTTTTCGTAGACCGGGTCACATATATTTATTTTATATAATAGAGAAATAAAATACTTACATCCTATCACAGTCGGCACCAAGATGTGGTACCGCTAACGGAAATAATTTTCGGCAAGTTCAAAAACTTTCTTACTTACTTCGGCAAGCCGATAAAATCTTACTTACTTACTTATCTGGCGCTTACAACCGTAAGTCGGTTTTGGCCTCATATAAGAAATTGCGCCAGCCATTTCTGTTCTGCGCTTGCTGGCGCCAGTTGGAACCACCAAGCGTGGTCAGGTTATCCAACACCTGATCCTTCCAACGAAGATGTGGTCGTCCTCTTCTGCGTTGACCACCACCGGGCACCGAATCGAATATTTTTTTCGCTGGAGCGTCGTTTTCCATTCGCTCAACATGACCTAGCCAGCGGAGCAGCTCGATTTTAATGCGCTGAACTATGTCGATGTCAGCGTACAGCTCATACAGCTCGTGGTTCCATCGAATTCGGTACTCGCCATTGACGCAGATTGGACCGAAGATTTTAAGAAGGATCTTTCTCTCGAAGGCTCCCAGAGTCTTTTCATCAGAACTGCTCAACGTCCAGGTTTGTGCTGCATATAATAGGACGGGCATGATTAGTGACTTATAGAGCGTGAGTTTTGTTCGTCGAGAGAGGGCTCTGCTTCTCAATTGCCTACTTAGCCCAAAGTAACATTTGTTGGCAAGAGTTATCCTTCGCTTTATCTCAATACTGACAATGTTGAAAGAGTTTACGCTGGATCCCAGGTAGACGAAGTCCTTAACAACCTCGAAGGAGATGTTGTCAACAGTGACGTGGTTTCCAAGACGCTGGGACTGTTTATTTGTTGACACTAGGTATTTCGTCTTATCTGCGTTCACTACAAGACCCATTCGACTCGACTCTTTCGCTAACCTGGAGAATGCTGCACTGACTTCGCGCGTATTATGGCCAATGATATCGATATCATCAGCATACGCCAGCAGCATAATACTTTTGTAGAATATCGTGCCACTGCGTCTCAAATCAGCAGCTCGGATGATCTTCTCCATCATTAGGTTGAAAAAGTCGCACGATAAGGAATCACCTTGTCTGAAACCTCGTTTGGTATCGAATGGAGGAGTGAGATCCTTCCCGATCTTAACTGTGCTGCTGGTGTTGCTCAGTGTCATTCTGCAAGGACGGATGAGCTTTGCAGGAATACCAACTTCAGACATGGTGGAATATAGATGATTCCTTATTGGACTGTCGAAGGCGGCTTTATAAGCGACAAAAAGATGGTGTGTGTCGATCTGTTTTTCTAGCGTCTTATCCAAGATTTGTCGTAGCGTTAATATCTGGTCTATAGTGGATTTACCAGGTCTGAAGCCACACTGATAAGGTCCAATCAGCTGGCTTACGATTGGGTTCGGTCTTTCACATAAAACGCTCGACAGGACCTTATATGCGATATTAAGAAGGCTTATCCCACGGTAGTTGGCGCAAATTGTGGGATCGCCTTTCTTGTGGATTGGGCAGAGCACACTGAGGTTCCAATCGTTTGGAATGCATTCTTCCGACCATATTCTGCATAGAAGCTCATGAATGCATTTAAAAAGAGCTTCGCCTCCATTATTGAAGAGCTCAGCAGGTAAGCCATTGGCTCCTGCGGCTTTGTTGTTTTTAAGCCGAGCTATAGCTTTCAAGACTTCACTATGCCCCGGTCTCGAAACCATCGGCCAGGCGTCTTATTTTTTCGAAAAATTTTCGAACCTCATTCCTGTCACCATGCATCTCAATTTTCTCGCACTCACGCATTTCTCCTTCCCTTTTATTTCGCCTGAAAATGCGTCTCTCTTCCCTCCTCTTCTCTTTGTAACGGTCTTTAGCAGCACGCGTTACAACCGACTGCAGGGTGGCTTTGTAGGCGGCGTCTTTTTCTGAAGTGGCGTCGCGACACTCCTGGTCGTGCCAGAGATTTCGGCTAGGGCGGTGATAGCGAATCATCTCTTCGGCAGCCGTACGCATAGAAAGGGAAATGTGATTCCACTGCTCGCATACATATATCGTCGATCGGAGGAGTGCTTTCTTGAAGCAGGAGTGAGAGTCGAGTAGCGAAGTCTTCGGCTGTTTGTTTTGATTGCAGCTTTTCGACGTCTAGCTTTCTCTGTGCTGGGTTGCGCGCATTCTTGCGTATAGGCGTGTACGGATCTTGGCTGCGACATCCGAGTCTATATTGGCACCACGGATCGTGCGTAAATCTTAAACACTGGAAGAGTGCCTTCCGTCAATCAAAACATGATAAATTTGGTTACGCGTCTTTTGACCAGGAGACAGCCAAGTTGCTTTATGAATATCGAGATGCTTGAATCTAGTGCTACTAACGACCATGTTTCGCGCTGCGGCAAAGTCAATCAGTCTCATTCCGTTATCGGAGGTATTGTCGTGGAGGCTGAACTTTCCGGCTGTTGGACCAAAGATATTTTCTTTTCCCACCTTGGCGTTGAATCAACAAGCACGATTTATATGTCGTGGCGGGGGCTGCGCTCATAGGCCTCTTCAAGGCGCTCGTAGAAGCTGTCTTTGGTCTCAAGGACGATGAGGCCGATAAAATCAGATTCATAAAAATGATTCGAGCAAACAACTGATAACTTCGTTGCAATCCTAGGGCGCAAATCAATTTATATTTAATATCAATAATTTGCGCAAATCTGAAAAAAAAAACAAATAAGTATTCACATTAATTTACTATAGTGATTAACAAAAGGCGCCCTGAAAATAATGACACCATGATAAATGAATGCGCCCTTGAGGTCGTGTTGTGCTTTGATACAAGCGCTAGCTTAGAAATGGCGTGATATTAACTGTCACTAATTATTGCCTTTTTCCTTACTTTTGATTGGAAATATATTAATTTCCAATTGAAACACATCTTAAAAGAACCAATCTTTATCTATAAAAAAGACTTCTATGCAATAGACTTCTAAACTACTCATCCGATTAGCATGAAAATTTGTGTATAGAAGTTTTTTGGCACGGTGTGTGTTTGTGGGCTATCAATCCACCTTGAACACCAGAGGGCGCTGTAGTGCAAATTTTTTACAAAACTGCCCAAAACTCACAAGATTGCTCTATATCAGTGTCGGCCAAAAAAATACATGCACAGTTCTTTCTGTTTTGTAGTAGTGTGCGCCCAAGTGAGAGCAAAGAATCTCTCTTTGGCTTACACTGTGAAAATTTTACTTCGCAGGAGGCTTAAAGAAATTTTTTATAATTAACATTAAGCGGGATTCTAAATGAATGCAGGTATGTGAAAGTGAATTGAAATTAATGAAATTTCTTACTAGGTAAATAAAGTGCAATATTATTTATTGTCTAGGGGTAGCGTTATTAATAATAACTTTATTAAAATAACGTTATTAATAATAATAATAACATTAATGTTAATATTTTATTAAAAATATCAATATGCATATATTTATTATTAATATCAATATTACATATTTATTTTTAAAGTAATCTTATATAAAATAAAATAAATAACTGACCATTTCAGCCCTTGAAAGGACTTTGACCTAGTTTCTTATGATCAACTAATCTTTTACTAATAACATTTTATCGACTCCTATTGCATATTACTTCAAAATAAAAAACGCACTAGCAGCGCACCCTACTTTCTTCTGACAAATTTAGTTTTCGCTTCCCCAAAACAATTTTAAAGAAAAAATATGCTAATTCCCACATTTGGTTGAACATTTTTTTTACGTGTAAGCATTTAAAATTACGTAACAAATTGCGCGCATAGAAGCGTGGTGTTAACTAGCCAAAAGCGAAACATCAACTGAGCGCTCTTGCTACGAATAATCGGCAGCGTCGGTGTAAAAGCACGACAGCAAGTTTTATGTCGGTGTAAAAATACGAAGTTTCACGAAGCACGCGTGCATAGGCGTCGGCCGACACTGCTCTATATAGAGCCGTTGTTGTTGTTGTTGGTTGTTGCCTTCTTTGTTCTTCATGTTGTCTTGTTGTCAACATGATTGGCCTAGAGCTCAAAAATTTGTTTTCAATGGAAATACATTTTTTTCAAAAGTTGTTTTTATTCAATTTCAATTTCAGTTTGTTGAGACTTTTTAATACGTATTTTAATATAATAATAAGACTTTTCCAAAATAATGTACAAACTTAGAACTATACGTATTATTCTAATATTTGTTCAAAATGCAAACGCAACTTGCTTGAATTGAATTACAAAGAATATTTGTAAATTATAAATTATACTGTGATTGCTCTCGACACATTAAATTTCTGAGAAGATAGTTTCTGCATTAAAATTTACTTAAAAGCTAAACTTAAAATAAACTTAAAACTAAACTTATAAACTAAATTTTAAATCAATAATATCTATATATTAATACGCAAACAAAAAAGTTTGTGTTCCCTTTTTTTTCTGTGTTACCTTCAACATATTCACATAATACTTATATCGATGGATAGGTATTTTCGAGTAGATTTGCACAAATTAATTTTTATTTGAATACTAGCAACTCTCCGCAGCTTTGCCCGCGATGTATCTTGAAATAAATTAACGCATTTTTTGTAAAATATTGTCTTATTATCGTTTTAATAGGTTTATTTTTTTCATGACATATTAATTGCAATCATGTAAGAATTTCTGTATTAAAAATGTTTTTTGATGTGTTTGTGTTATTCGTAAGAATAAATTAGTTTGATGGATTTCCTATTTTAGAAAGACCAACATTTAAATGCCCATGGGAAAAGCAGCTATCTCGCAAAAAAAAAAAAAATTCATTCATAGTCTTAACATTTGTGTCGATCGCACATCAAGTTTTTTGATTTCCAACTGATTTTCTGGGGTGGCTCATAACCGGGCTCAAATTTTTTTAAGCAAAAAATAAAGTTTTAGGCAATCGTTCATAATTTGTTTGCTTATAACTAAATCGATAGGGTTTTTTTTTGGGGAAAATTAAGCTTAAATAATTAAAATTCGTTTGACATAAAAACCATGGAAAAATATTAAGCACAGCCAATTTTATGTCGATTTAAGGAAACATGGCTCTTAACCGGAGACATTCCCCTACTTATTTAACCATATTATTAAATGGTATGAAAATACATTGTACTTCGGCTAATTAACACAATTTGTAGCTCAATTATATAAGGCTCGTATTCGATAACGTGAATTGTTTTGGAAAGATATTGGTTTTAATAAGTCCTTACCTTTTCATATATAAATTTATGTTTATGGAATGAATTAAAAATATTTTCTTATCACTTTCAATAAATAAAATCAAATTAAGTTCAAATATTTTCATAGGTCTTATTTCAGTGACGAAATTATACACTTACGCTACGCAATGCCGTAAAAACATGCTAAAAAACCAATTCAACACATACCAATGCGCAGCTTCAAAGCGATGTAATTTGCATCGCACGGCGTTTCAATTTAAGCTTTAATTGTTACCATAAATTTCATGCACTTCTATTTTGCAGCTTAAGAATTCTGCACGCAGCTATTCAACATTTTGTATAGAAAAACTCTCTGAATAATGAAACATTGAAGCAGCAGCAACAAACGATGCGCTTGGAGAAAATGCTTTAAATTTTGCATTCTGCTGTTCGCGAACAAAGAGCTATCTCTCTCCGCTTCAATGCAGAGAATCTCTTTTCTGAGCATTGAGCAGCATTTTATAGCGAAACCAAAGCAACATTCTGCTAGCTGCAAGCAATGACAGCGTCGAAGCCAATGAACAAATCAATGCTTGCAAGAAAATGATTTAATTTTTCAATAAAATATGAATTTTACGACCAAACTATTGATCTTAGATGCACGTAACCATGGACTTTTTTGTTGGAATCGGCAAGATCATTCATTTGTCCATATATCATATTCACTTATCTTTTACGGTTTAAGCAGAAAATGGAAAAAAGCGCCAAATTTTTCCAAAAATACCGAATTTTGCCAGTTTCTTAGCCAATAACTTCTAAGCATTGAAATAATTTAAAATTTTAAGTATACAGTGTTAATCTACAATTAATTACGATTTGAATAGTGAAAATTTCATTTAAATCCGTTTAGCCGTTCTTGAGTTTACTTTCATCAACGCCAAAAAGGCAATATTTCAAGTTTCATTTTTATATAATAGTAAGATGTTGTCATTAAGATAGGTAAAACTGAGCAAATATAAAATGCTTTTTTTACCAGTGGGACAATGCAGAGCAAAGCGACAAAGCTCTGTTGAACATCGCTGCTGTAGCTTAGGTTGCAAACATAGTGAACGCCGGTTCAGACAGACAGGCGCAGGCAGCAACCTGCTTAGAAAATTTGCCGTGCAGAGTGAACGCGAGAAGCAGATCAGATCAGATCAGAGCTATAGAAAGTTTGTTATTAGTTTGTTGTTTTTTTTCCGCATTTTTTTTATGTTTTAAATGCTTAAATGCTAATGCCGTTTGTAAGGAATTTTTTATTAAGGAATATTTTATTGTTAAGGATTTCTGTACATATTGTGCTACGAAAAACAATTACCAACAACAACATACTAATAATAAATTACACTAATATTTTATTTCATTATTGAGTACATGTACTACATACATACATTCTTGTTGTATTTGTTGAGTAATTACAAAAATATTGAGAACAAAATACAAAGACTTCTTTGCGTACGGTTCCACGAATTGTGTGTTGAATAGCAAATATAAATTAAATCAATGATAACACTGTTCTACAAAAAAATTTTTTAGTGTACAAGAGCTCCCACCGATATTTTATGTTTTGCCGATCCATATGATGACTTTCTGCGTTTTCAGAATGTTTTCATCACTTCGATTTTTCGCCAAGGACCTGGCGAAATTAATAATTCACTCCGATTTTCGTACTTTGCTCTAACTTGATGTATCATAACTTCGCTTCTATTGATCAAAATTTAATTTTTTACTAACGATTACACTTGCAGTCTTCCATTTTTGCTGAAATGTCTCAAATCATTTTATTTTTTAACAAATGTAAGGGAATTACGTGAGCAGAAAGAGCATTTTTTTTTGTTTAAATTTGCTTTTAGTTATTAAAAATAATCAAAAAATTCTTCTGATATGATTACTTTGGGTTAATGGGTATAAAGTCCAGTGAAAAAAAAACAAAATTATTTAACAAATAACTAAGTTATGGACGTAAGTTTCGAACCTCAGAACTACAGCGCAATTTTCTGATCTCAGAATACTAATTGAAATTTTTGTCAATTCTTGTATTAGCTGTCAAAGTGTTTCTTATCTCTTTATCTATGGTTTTATGACAGTAATAAAAACTGACCACAGTGTCACTGTGAAACACTTTTAAGAAATTTTAATAAAGACATTGTTAAAATGTGCGATAAAAAGGATAACTTTTGTTCATATGTGGTTTGTTTACGGATTCGAATCCTAAAATTGATTAATTGACAAACCCTTAAGTAAGCTCATTGTATGACAAATATTTTAATCGGTGTGTTCTGCGCAACAAGTGGTACATACAAGAGCTGTAGAAAACATTCCATTCATAGAATTAGAATAGTGTACACTTTGAAGGTGTAGAGTATTTCTGAGTAGCCATGACATCGAGTAAAATGTTTTGTGTAAAGGTAAGCCAAATTAAACACTAATGTCATGTCTTGAAAGCTCTTCGTTAGTATGATTGTGTTTTGAAAATATTGATATGAAATAAAATATCAAATCATAGAGTGACACTGAAGTGAAAGTAAGGGAAAACGTAGCGAGCACACCGAGTGCACCATGCACTCACAAGTATAGAGGGTCAGTCGATAACATAATTTTAACTTAAAAAACTAAAAAAGAGCGTTATATCTCGAAAACGAAGCAAGATAGGCCAAAAATAACACCAGATTTGGATTTCCTAAAGTGGGTTATAAAATTCGAGACAAACAGGTAGAGGGGTCAGACGATATGATAACCTTAAAAAATTAGGAAGAACGTAAAAGAATTAGGAACACTAAAGCAAATACAGGGAGATGCATGCATTTAATTTCGCTTCACAACGGATTCACAAAGAAGCAAGTTGTTGTTTCTGTTTCAAATTTTTATTTCTGAAAATATGTTAAACCCTACTTTCGTTAATAACTTTATTATTTAATAACCGATTTAATTTTTTTTTAATAAGTTCGAAAATTAAAACCCTTGTCTTTTGAAGAAAAACATTAACAAAATTATGTCAATAGGCTTTTGATTTCATAACGTTAGCAAATGTAAAAATGAAAAAAAAATTTGCGTTGATTGTTTTAGCGCGTATTAGTTTGAAATGGATTGGTATATTTTTATTATTTAAATTAGAATACAAAACTGCAAGTCTGACCTTTGTTATAATATTTAGGTTTTTAAAATCAGTTGAGCAGAAGCAATGTTATACCATACCAAGAATGGCAAGGTACGAATATTTTTATTGATTCATTTATGAGGTCCTTGACAAAAAATCGAAGTGATACAAAAATTCTGTAAAAGCAGAAAGTCATCATATATTACCACTTAATGAAATAAATGCGTGAGATGTCTTGTACAGTTTTCGTGTAGAACAGTGTAATTGAATAATATTTTTCTTAATATGTGTAAAAATGTCTAAAACTAATCAAGAAAACATAATCTGCTCGTAATCAGCTTCGAAAAACCTGAGCCAGCCTGCTTTCACGCCTGACCTGATCTGATCTGCCTGCTGCCACTCTGCACACTTTGAGCAGGTTTATATGAAATTGTATGAAGCCAGTTTTGTCGCGCTGACCTGCCTGTCTGCCTGCCTGTCTGAATCGGCGTTCACTATGTTCGCAGCCTTACAAAAGCAAGAGTAGAATGCGGGAGTGACACAAACACTTAAAAAGAGCTGAGTATCATTATTGTTGTTGTTGTTGTGGTTATTGTTGCTTTCATGGTATAATAATACAAGGTAGCATTGACAGTTGCTTGGGAAAACATCTCCTGTCAAAAAATATACTAAAAAAGAGAGCGCTCACAATCGGCCATTGAAAACACAAACAATTTTGAAAACGTTGAAGTGAAAAAACAACAACCTCAGCAGCTGCACATGTATTTTCACAAACAGTTGTTTTTGACAGGAGATGTTTTCTTGTAGAAGAGAAAATAAGCAGTTGTCAATGCTACCTTGTATTATTATACCATGCCCGCGGAGATCGTGTGTTGTTGAGCTTTTGCACACAAAGCATGGTATAATAATACATGGTAGCATTGACAGTTGCTTGGGAAAACATATTCTGTCAAAAAATATACTCAAAAAGAGAGCGTTCGCTGGTCAGCCATTGTTAATAAATGAAAACACAAACAACAAATGAATTTTCTGCCAGCATCAAGCCACAGGCATCAATCCACCGCTGGCGACGAGTTTCGTTATTAGGCACTGAATAAAATTTAACATCACGGACTGAAAAACTTTTCGCACAAATTACACAAGATCTTTTTATCACTTTCATGATTTTAAATGTTTATTTCTTGATGATTTGTTTATTTAAACGCAAAATATTCTTATTAGTTTTTTATGTTTGTTTTTGTCACTTGCTTTAATTTTCGCTTCGTTTCGCAAACAGCTGTGTTTGACAGTTTATGTTTTCCTGTTGAAGAGAAAATAAGCAGTTGTCAATGCTACCATGTATTATTATACCATGCACACAAAGTAGCAATCGGCTCGTTGTGATTGTACACTGCATAAATGTTTATTTTTTCGGCTGTGCTTTAAATTTCCAGTCGCTGTTTTATTAATGAATATACGTAAATATATTGCAATGTTTCAGGAAAAGCATTAATACATTTTTGCTTGATGTTTTCTATGTTAAAATAGCGAAATACAAACACAAAAATAAAAAAGAAATGATTATATTGAAAATCCAACACTCGACAAGAGTGCCTTGCACCAAATGCTGTGAGAGCTTTTAACAACTTCTTGTTTCAGTGTAAAGCTGTGCATTCGGAAAGCTCTCTTTGTTGTTGTTTGAACTGTGCGTTGATCACCACTGGTTTAGATATAAAATTCCTTTTTATAAAGTAATGGAGAAAAATTCTGGTTTTTGTTGTTTTTATTCATTTTTATGTTGGTTAAAATTAATCGTGGTCAAAAGAGGTCAAAAAGGGGTGGAGGAGGCGTGGTCAAAACTAATGACCTAATATCAAAAAAAATTCATAACACAACGACCATGCGGAGTCTCTGCATCTTAAGAATTTTCTGCATCGGAGTTAAGAAGGGTACACATTATCGCTCATGAACGTCAGTTGAGAGAGAATCTGAGCTTGAGTCATAGTACCCAGCAGTTATTTTAGAGTCAATTGAAAAAGTGAACTAGTTCATTTCTAGCGCAGTTCGCAGTAGCTCTGAAAAAGTACAAAAGGCGTTCAGGTTAGAACAGTTATTTTTGCTTTTGTTTTCAAAAGTATTGCTGACAAAAATAAACGCGTTCTGGCTACTTTTTAAAATTTGCTGCGCACAAGAAAAAATAATAAAAAAAAATGTTTACAGACAAAATGTTTTCTGGATTGTGGATGGAAAAGATGGTACAAATGAGATCTTTAGGACCTTTCCATTGCACTAAATTCTTACACTTTTGATATGTACACTTTAAAACTAGTTAAAAAAGAACCACTTTCAGGCTACTGCGAAAGCAACCAGTTTAAAAATGTTCCTAATGCAACTAGTTCAAATATAGGGAAAATGACAAAAACCCGCAAAAAGCGTCAGTTCGTTCAATGTTAAAGGGTATTGTAGTGGAACTAGTACTAGTCCTTTTTGGAACTAGTTCAGAACTATTTCAAATTTAGTCCACTTTTCTGCTGGGTATGTACACTTGACTTTTGAATTGTAATTCTTGACTGAACGCTCACAAAAATTTTTGTGAGCACGTCCGTCACGGGTAAGCTCTTGCTCGTTGTTTGACAATGTGTACTAAAATTTTTTCAATTCAACATTCGTTCAAAATTCTAATTGTGTCCACATCGCTCGTGGTTCGATTTTTAAAAAATGGATGCAGAAAAGGCGTTTTTACTGTAAACCTAAACAAGAGCGTCAGCGTTGTTTATCTGTCAAAAAATCGTCATGCTAATATGAATTGTATGAAGCAAACCATAATAACGCGACGGCAACGCTGAGCGGTTGGAAAATCCAATTTTGACAGAGCGTTAGGAAGTAAAGTTGACTGCAGACTTCGAATATATTGCTATTTCTGTGAAAAATTTGTTGGCTGCCTGCGCATCTGACATAAAGCCGCCGCTTTTGTTTAGGGATGACAATTCAGCGTTAACGCAAAGCGGCTGGTAACGCGCCGCTCAACGCTCTTATTTAGGTTTCACAGTTAGAAGGTTTTATTGAATGTTTACTGCACGATATTCGCAAACGAATGATATTTAATGAAGACGGCATGAATGATAATCTGGTGATGAATGATAATCGGGTATGGGCACAACTACAGTCAAAGCTTCTGTGTTGTTTCTGTGTTTATTTTTTGTCTTTTATTTGTTGTTGCGTATTATGTTGCTACATAAGCCTTTGCTCTCAATTCTTACTCTCAGCGCTCTAAGAGCGCTCTCTGCCCATACCCAGGGCTGCCAGATATGGGGATTTGTCCCCATTTTGGGGATTTCAAATCAGTTTTGGGGACGAATTTTTAAGTTTGGGGATGAAGGATTTGGTGGGGATATCCATGCCTACATTGAGGATTTTTTGGGGATTTCGGAGGAGAAAGAGCAAAAATTCAGTTAATTCAAAAATTATTTAAAAATTAATTTAAAAAAAAATTCAAAATGAAATTGGAAATTGACGTCTTTCCGAAAGTTGACAACATACTATAAAATTTTTTGTAACGTCGGATTTGCAAAAAAAAATCTAAATTCATTTAATTGGTTTTTATTAAAAAAACCAAAATTTTATATAAATAGTTTGTAATGGAAATTAATACTTATCAATTTCAAATGGTGATATCGCACTCTAACTAAAATTTTTAATAATTAATGTAAAACTATTCCTAGTGATCTTCATCAGCAATTTAAATTTTTTTACTTATCTTCTTTCTCTTTAGTTAAAATAAATCGAGTTGTCTCTTTGTTTTGTAAGGACTTGAAAAACAAAATTATTTTTTGCTTCTCCTGCAACTTTAAGAATTTTGTGTATGCTTTGTAGTAAGGGTGCGCTCAAAAACATAAAAAGAGAAGACCTCCAAAATGTTATTTTAACAGAATTTCGTGAGCGAACCTGACGGGCCAACGAGAAGTGAAACATGTTGTGTTTTTGATAAAATCGTGAAACATGCTGCGCTACTCAGAAAAACAGGTTTTCTTCATGTTGCGAAGATCACAAATCATTTAAATTTTGTGATTGTGTTTGTAATTGCTATTTTTATCAACAAAAATAGCGAAAATTTGCAACAACGCACTTTTTCGCAATTTTGTTTAATTTCTAGCAAACTGACATTTTTTCGCATGATGCAATTTTATTAGAAATGATTTCGGAGGCGCGGGTTCAATTCCGGCGACTGCCATTTTTTTTTTTGTAATTATGGCTGGCATGATTTTTTTTTCGTTTTTTCTTAAAATATACATTTTTTTATTTTTTTTTTTAATCAATTTTTAGTAAATAATTTGTAATTTTTGTAAATTTCAAGCGAAGAACTTATTTGTTTTCAGTCATTTTGCTTTTGTTTTTTATTATTTAAGCTTAGGTAATATCGCGGAGGCGCGGGTTCAATTCCGGCGGCTGGCATGATTTTTTTTTCAATTTCGCATTATTTATTATTTTTTTTTTAACAATTTTTTAATACATAATTATATAAAAAAAAATTTGAGCAGTCATTTTATTTTTTTTTATTATTTAAGCTTAGGAAGTTAATATGTATTGTATGTGCATATGTTAAGAGTACATTTTATTTTAATTTTTTACCATTTCTTGCAAATAATTTAATTAATTTTATACATTTTGTCAGGTTTTTTTAATAATACTTACTTTTAAATGAAACAATTTTTTTCAAATAATACAACCATTTGAGGAAAAAAAATTATAATTCAATTTAACATCAATGCGAAATCATCATAATAGTTTTATTAAAATCAATCAATCAATCAATCATTTTATCACAATTTTTTTTTTATCGAAATATTTTCGATCACACATAAAAAGTACCTTTTTAATCGATATTTTTTTCAATCAGAAATAAAAGTTATTATATGATCGTATTTTTTCGATCAGATTAAAAAAAATATTTTTGATCGAAATTATATCGATCAAAAAAAGGAACATATGTATTAAGATATAAATTATAATATAATTAAAACTTAAAAAGTTACAAAATATCTCAAAAACGAAGGAAGATATAAAAAAAAGTGTGGTTTTGACTTTTCTCAGTAAAAGTGTGAATATTAAGTATCAACTTGAGTTTAAAAGTTATAAGCGAAAATTTTTAGTAATTTTCTGGTAATTTTGTAACTTATTTCTCTAAATAACTCAACAAAATATTGCTATATATATTAATATTGCTAATATCTTTTCCAAAATATCCAAAATATTTTCTTGTATCCAAAAAAATATCCAAACCCTTCTCCTAGTCCTTGTCTTAGTCCTTATTCAAATCATTGTTCTAGTCCTATTTCAAATCCTTTTCCGATCGTTATTTGTAATATTGATTTGAATTAAATTTTTATCGATATTTTTTAATGAAAAAATAATTTTTATTTTTGATTAGAAAAATGTAGATCAATGCTTCATTTCTATTTCTGATCGAAAAAATAACGATTAAAAAATAACTTCTATTTCTTTTTGAAAAAATACGATCATATAATAACTTTTATTTCTGATTGAAAATTATTTGCAAGAAATGGTAAAAAATTAAAATAAAATGTACTCTTAACATATGCACATACAATACATATTAACTTCCTAAGCTTAAATAATAAAAAAAAATAAAATGACTGCTCAAATTTTTTTTTATATAATTATGTATTAAAAAATTGTTAAAAAAAAAATAATAAATAATGCGAAATTGAAAAAAAAATCATGCCAGCCGCCGGAATTGAACCCGCGCCTCCGCGATATTACCTAAGCTTAAATAATAAAAAACAAAAGCAAAATGACTGAAAACAAATAAGTTCTTCGCTTGAAATTTACAAAAATTACAAATTATTTACTAAAAATTGATTAAAAAAAAAAATAAAAAAATGTATATTTTAAGAAAAAACAAAAAAAAAATCATGCCAGCCATAATTACAAAAAAAAAAATGGCAGTCGCCGGAATTGAACCCGCGCCTCCGAAATCATTTCTAATAAAATTGCATCATGCGAAAAAATGTCAGTTTGCTAGAAATTAAACAAAATTGCGAAAAAGTGCGTTGTTGCAAATTTTCGCTATTTTTGTTGATAAAAATAGCAATTACAAACACAATCACAAAATTTAAATGATTTGTGATCTTCGCAACATGAAGAAAACCTGTTTTTCTGAGTAGCGCAGCATGTTTCACGATTTTATCAAAAACACAACATGTTTCACTTCTCGTTGGCCCGTCAGGTTCGCTCACGAAATTCTGTTAAAATAACATTTTGGAGGTCTTCTCTTTTTATGTTTTTGGGTGCGCTATATATCTAAAAATGTAAAAGTTGTGAAAAATTACTGCATTTTTCAAATAAGCTTTTTTTTATATAGAATCCTTCATTCCTTGGTAGTTGTTTTGATTGTTTTTTTTCTAATGTTGATTATTTGAAAAGTTGAATAAATGTTTTATTGACTTTGTTTACAGAATCTCATTTATGATTGAAAATGAAAAATAATTAAAAGAGGCAAAGAAAACAGTTGCATATATGCAATATATGTGGTTTATTTTGGGTAAATTTTAATGTTTATTTAATCATTTTAGGAAATTTTGGATCAGTGCTCTATAGTTGTAATTTTTATTATAATTCAAATTTGGGGATTTTCGAAGAAATTTGGGGATTTTAGACTTGTCAAATGGGGACGGGGGGTTCAGAATATCTGGGAGCTCTGCCCATACCCGATGATAATGCAGCAGAATGAGAGAGAAATTTAACGAAGTTAGAGCCCGAACAAAACCAAAGCGGCTGTCGGTTGTCGGATGCGCTGTGCAACGAAATATATGAAAATATATGCAGCCGCCAAAAATTAAATGGCCGTAAAAATCCGCGATGGAAAAATGCCAGAAAAGAATCAATTCTATTGTTTCTCCGACGGCTGGCGGATCTCCCTTTGAGTGGCATAAGTGTTGCCATATTTTAACTAAGAATTGGCTGTGTTCAGTGCTATTTGCTTAGATTTTACCATGACGTTTTGTTTTGTATGTGTGTGTTGCATTCCATGAGCTAACATTTCGTTTTGTGTGTGTGTGTGTTGAATTTGTACCATTTACACAACGAAAAGCAACGCTGATCCGACAACCGCTCCTATTCTGGACGTGTTCTCAGCGGATTTCTCCGAGAGAGGTCCGCCAACCGACAGCCGCTTTTGGTTCTGTTCGGGCTCTTAAGTGAAGCTCATGAGCAGCTATGGGCAGAGAGCGCTCTTAGAGCATTGAGACAAGTGAAGACCGATTGAACGGCTTAGCGTTGTTGAACGTGCATTGTGACGTGGAAGTAACGTGCGAAAATGTAATCGACATTATGTTGAAAAAGCCGAGAAAAATTTATATAATTTTATAATTTAAAACATGTAAAATTTGATTTACTGATGACTTATTTAATAAATATACTATGTGTGTATATATAGCGTATATAAATATTTTTGAAACCCCCCCCCCCCCCCTATATTATATATTTTCCTGGAACCACCCCTGTTCTGCATGTATGCTTTTAGCGCTGGACAACCTCTGTTGTTAGCAGGATGTCCCATCTCATTGCAGTTAACACAAAAAGGAGATACCGATCCATTTTTCCTTAAGGAGCACTCTCCTGGCCCATGGTCCTCATTACATTTAACACATTTATATTTTAGTTGCAATTTTTGGCACTATGACCCCAGAACTGACGTATTTTACATTGTATTTCTTTTAAAGTCGACTTTGGAGCCTCCTATTTAATAGCGTGGTGAAATAGATACCGAAGTTTTTGTATATCTGCGATTTTTTTACCATGTATCAAAGTGATAAGGAAAAGTCCAGAATAATAATTATATTTTATTGAATTATGAGTTGTAAATTTTGAAACCTCATCTACAACACCTGGGAGCTCATTCTCCAAAGCCTCCTTTATTTCTGAAATATCAGATTGATGATATAGACCCTTCAAGATTACATTAACTTATCGTAATTCAGAAGGGGTATAGGAATACGATTCAACTCCCTTTGAGCGAAGCAGAGCCATCATTTCAGAATGAATGGTAGCATCATCAAAGGAAAGCTTACTTTTGGAACTACTTTTGTTAATAATTTTAAAATTAATTTTAGGAATTTTGGATTTTAGTTGGCCAACTAGACATTTAATGTTTGTGTTATACAAAAAGATTGGAGGACAAAATTTTTTCTTTGTATCTGATGGAGCTGCAATATTACCTGATTTTTTAACATTAATTGTTTTATTATTTTTAATGATATCTATGTCACTTAATATGGCAAATTTATTTTGGGGGTTAACATATTTGGAATTAATATCTACCTTACTATTTAATGTGGAAGTATCAATTATTATGTCACCAGTATTTGTTCTCTTATATCGCTTTTGATTTACCAGCTGGTAGCCTTCGTCCAAATCTTGAAAGTCTTTATCCTTGTCACATAAAATGTTCGGATCTGTAGCGTTGTCTTGAATATTTTGAGATTCTATGCTCATGTTGTGGCGTCCGTGGCGTAGTTGGTTAAAGTGCGTGGCCGCTATGTCAAAGAACTTTGGAAACCCAGGTTCGAACCCCAGCAGCGACAGAAAATTATCTGAATTAAAAATAATTTTTCTGTACGGCCGCCACCTCTCTGCAGACAATGGCAAACCTCAGAGAGTAATCAAAATGCCATGTAAAGCTTCTTGAGAACGAGAACTTTCCGTTCATCGCCGTTCGGAGTCGGCGTTAAGCATGTAGGTCCGGTTCTCGGTCAATTGTGTACAAACTTAATAACACGCACAGCACAATTGATCATAAGAAGCTAGGTCAAAGTCCTTTCAAGGGCTGAAATGGCCAGTTATTTATTTATTTTTATTTTTATGCTCATGTTATAATCATTAGAATTTCCTCCTGGCAGAGGCTGCGTTGAAATCTCTTCCAGGCTGACAGAATCGCTTTTATCAGGCGGTTTTTTGATTGGTGTCGTCTCAACTCCCAAAGAATTTTTGGAATCCGCCATGTTTTTAATAGAAACCATGTTTGGTTTTCCAATAAAGTTTATAAGATTTTTTAAATTTTTATTTTTTATATTTTTTCTTTTTTGAAATTTCAAGCACGTCCGACTCAGAGTCAAGCTTTTTTTCAGTTGTTTTTATTCTTTTTATAGATTAGTTAAGCTCAAAGAATAAACCTGTACAACAAAATTGAAGTTATTGAAAATCCCAAAGGTTTTCTCAACGGTTTCTAAAGGTTTTGGGTTCGCTGAATCCGAATCTGAAGTCAGAATTTTCGGGTCACCCTAGGTTTTCGTGCTACAATGAAATCAATATTTTTTACTTAAGGGGGGACCGGAGAGGGTTAATATGTATGACCGACCCCCATTACTTTTTCAAGAGAAACATTTTTTGCCTTGGAAGAGAAACATTTTAGGCCCATCCCATCCGGACCCTCCTTATGGGGGCTCCCATACAAATTTTATGATTTTTTGTACTTTTTTATATGAAATTTTCCATTTTATTTAAAAAAAAAAACAAATTTTATTCATACAAATTTATTGGAATACAAAAAATGTCCTCCTTAAGTAGCAAATATTGATTTCATTGTAGCACGAAAACCTAGGGTGACCCGAAAATTCTGACTTCAGATTCAGATTCAGCGGATCCAAAACCTTTAGAAACCGTTGAGAAACCCCTTGGGATTTTCAAAAACTTAAATTTTGTTGACAGTGTAATTATCTTAAAAGAATTTTTCAAGTCAGCCGAATATTAGGTTTGTTCCCGTACTTTTGTAGCAAAAACTTGCAAGTTACAAAATTCAAGAGAGTAAGCAGAAAAATTATTTTAGTAAAAACAACTTTTGATCAAACATATGTTGGACAAACATTTGGCTAATTAAACGAAAAAAATATTTTTAAATATTTTTAAAGATTTCGACAATGTCTGATAAATTAATTGCACTAATTGATTAAATATATATGCTTTATGTGCTTGGCGAACAATTAACTTCAATATTTATCTTTATATTTTCCATTTTTAGGACAAATTTTTACTTGACAAATTTTGACATTTCTGTCAACACATGACAATCTGCAAGTTTTACTAGACGAAATTTGTGTAGCAGAAACTTGCAACTTATCGCAAGAAGGGGAATGTTTTACACTCTCATTGTCGCTCTCTTTTGCAAGTTTTTGGTATACGGGAACGCAATTTAGTAAAAGCTTGTGCAAGTTTTCGAAAGTTTTCACAAACTCGCAAGTACAGGAACAGACCTATTGTATAGTACTCGTTTTGATTTCAAGTTAAATTTAAAATTACTGCACAAAAGTTTTAAAAATACATTAAAATGTACAAATCTATTACTTTGCAGAGAACAACTCTGACATACTCCATATATGTCAGTCATTAACAGCCTTATTCAATAGATTTCCTTAAACAACCTTTAAACGCTTGTTTAGTTACGCACTGTTTAAGGCTTTACGCAGCTTCTATGCAACCTTGCTAACATTGTTATTCATAAACATTTTTTCATTTTCTGCTTATGAATGTAAGGTTTGTGTCTGAACTATAGAAAATCTCTACAAAAATTAAGAATTCCCATGGATTTACAATGGCCGCCGCATAAAAAAATGCTGCAAAGGGCGCATATGGAGCATGTCTTTGATATTTAAAGAAAAGACAAACAAAAATCATGATTGTATTTACGTAACCTTTAAACGCCAATTTCGGCGTTTAAGTTACGCAGCTCTTAAACAACTACGAAAAATGTTTATGAATAACGTTTTCTTGTTTAAAGCCCGTTTAAAGTTACGCTGCCTCTGAAATGTGTTTATGAATAAGGCTGAAAGACATTGAGGATGTCTTAAAGACGTGGCCAACTGGGTAAGCACAATTTTGTTTCTCTGCTTCGCTTATCAATGTTGTGTATGTACCAGAGATCTGCAACAAGTCAATTGAAAATCAAGTAACTTGAAAATAATCAAGCTTCGACTTGACTTGTAGAAACTTGATATGTTTCTACCCTACAAGCCTCGACTTGCTTCTGAAAAACGAATCATAAGTCAGACTTGATTCTATTTGTTTTCTACCCTACATTAATTGGTAGAAAAAACCAAGCTTTCTACTTTTCAAGTCTGTTTTCAAGTCTATTCGACTGCGCTGCCGCAGAAAGCCACTGACGAGCGTTGGATTGTTTTTCGTTCGTTTTATTTATGATGCGGATCGTAAACAGTTATTGCGTTGTGGTTTTTTGTTTGTTTTTTTGTTTTTGCTGTTTATGTAAATGCGTTGTGCTCTTGTGCTATGTATGGGGCATTGTTTTGATCGTGAAAAATGCAGCATCTCGGTTAAAATAAATAATGGAGCAATGAAATTAAGTGCTTGCGATTGGACAAAGCACAGTGGTGTAGATAGGATATTTCAAAGTTAATTTAATGGTGTGTAGGAAAATGTGACTGCAATCGAAAAACGGGAAGGAGAGATGTTAAGACTACATATGGTAAAAAAATAACTTCAAATATTTTTAGAATGCTTTAATATTAAACATAAATTTTAGAAAATCATATAATTGACACATTGAAGCTTATTTAATTTAACTCCTTCTAAGGAGTTTGAGCTTGTCATGGGGACTTATGCTTAAGCGCGTAAGCCCTGGTATAATAATACCAGGTAGCATTGACAACTGCCTATTTTCTCTTCTACAAGAAAACATCTCCTGTCAAAAACAGCTGTTGTTTTTTTACTTCAGCGTTTTTAAGATTATTCGGCTTTTCAATGACCGATTGTGAGCGCTCGCTTTTTGAGTATAGTTTCGACAAGAAATTTCACTCTCAAGCTGTTAAATTTTTATTTGGCCTCTCTTTTTCTTCAGATGGCCACCATATTATTTTTTTTTTGGTGGAATAAAATTATTCTAGTTCAGGCGATAGCCACTTAAACAAGGATTAATTTGGTTTTCTTTTTTTTTTCTCGAATGTTCCAGACTGGTGATATCCTGCACACCGTCAATTTTTTTGCATTTTTTCAAAAAAAAAAAAATATCAAATAACGTCAAAAACCATTGAAAAAATTTTGAGACAAATATTTTTTATTCTTTAAATGTTAGTTAATAAATGTGCAAAATTTGAAAAGATTTCTTTTTTCCTTCTATGAAAAAAAATTCCCTAAAAACATTTTGTTTTGAAAAAATTTGTAACCTATATGCCCCTTAGGTAAATTATATGATAAAAACAATGTAATAATTATTATTTATAAATTACGAATACAAATAATTCGACTTACATTTTTTCCTGGTCAGATATAGTTTTAATGAATTTTTCAATGCATATATATATATATACTATGTATGCAAATATGTATATAAATTAACTTATTTTGTGCTAAAAAGTTATAAAAAAATATTGGTTGTGGATTTAACCACAACCGCCTTTATTATTATTCAAAATAGGACTAAAGTTCTTAAACCAAAACTAAGCTTATTATAGTCTAAAAATATCTTAGCTTGCTATTCTCAACACGCGCCGACGTCGCTAGCTGTTGTTGTCGAAATCATGGTATAATAATCAGTGTTGTCACTTTACCACAATTGTGGTAGATCTACCACTTTTTTCGACATTTTTCATTTCTACCACTTTTACCACCCACTATTTGCAATTTGCTAAAATCTACTACTTTTTTATTTCAGTCATAAAATTATTTTCAGTTCTTATCACAAATTTTATTTACCACTTTAATATTTACTGAACTCTGTTTATTATTTGAATTTTATCATTGTGAATGCATTTTTTCGGCGTGTCATTGTGATTGCTCATCGGCTAGTTCAGAAGTGAAAGCAACAGATGCAAGTGCATTACAAGGAAAAATATTTGTGAAATAAGGACAAACAGTGCGTTATTTCAGTATTTTCAACGGTTAAGTTAAAGGTTTAAAAGTTCATAAACAAAATTAGCTTTCATACTTTTTCATGAATTGTTTTTGTTGTTTATTTTTTAATTTTTTATTTTTGATATTTTCGCAAAGCTTTAGTATTAAGCTGAATGTAAAATGCAATACTAAAAATAATTTTTTTTTTACTTGTCAACGTTTCATTAAAAATGATTGATAACTTAAAATGTACCTTCAATAATATTATAAAATGCAATGCCTATGTATGTTCTTCTATTTTTATTTCAATAAAATTTAAAATTTTAAAAATACTGGATTTTTAAAATGATGTACATGTCTACATACAAATAAGGATTTGGAATGGTTTTCTTATGGAGAAAAAATCTACCACCCACTTTTTAAATCTACCACTTTTTTTAGACTCAATCTACCACTATTTAAGATTTTCAAGTGACAACACTGATAATAATACAAGGTAGCATTGTCAGTTGCTTGGGAAATCATATACTGTCAAAAAATATACTCAAAAAGAGAGCGCTCACAATCCGCCATTGAAAACACAAGCAATGTTGAAAACGTTGAAGTGAAAAAAACAACAACCACAGCAGCTGCTGATGTATTTCCACAAAAAGCTGTTTTTGACAATTTATGTTTTCCTGTTGAAGAGAAAATAAGCAGTTGTCAATGCTACCATGTATTATTATACCATGGTCGAAATTTCACTGTGCACACCACCACAACTCAAAACGCATCGTTTAACACAGCACTCACATACTCCACTGTACTCGTAGCCCTGAAGTCTTATAACAACAACCAAGAAATCTGTTTCAAAACAAAACACACCTAAAAACAAAAAAACAACAACTAAAACAACAACAAAAACAAAAAAAAAAACAAACACTTCAATCCAATGCTTTAAAGTTAAACTGTTTTCTCAGGAGACGAACTTGCGAAACGAAGTTTGCACTGACAACACGAAGTTAATTCTATGAACTTCGTAAACAGACTTGAAAATAAACAATTTGTAGGCAAAATAATTGCTTTTTCCCTACATTTCAAGTTTTCTACATATCAAGTTTCTACATATCAAGTTTTCTACATTTGGCGACTTGATTTTTGCTGCCTATGATTTGCGCAAACTTGTTGTTTGCCTGCCTCGACTTGCAGGGAGTTGAAAAATTAAAGGAACTTGAAACAGCAAATGAATCCATTCATGCAGATCTCTGGTACCAATTTTGTTCAGTGTTGGTTTTGAAGAAACTTTGAAGTAAAAATTATAAAAATATGGAAAAAAATATAATTTTAAAATATTAGTTATTTATAGTTTTAAGTAAAATAATTAAATAAATTAAATTTATGATTTAGCCAGTTGCCGTTTAGCAGGCGGGTGTGGATCAACATCACTGCTCTCTCCAATATCTTGGTCATCGTCATCATCATCAGAAAGGTCGATAATTTCGTCCAACAGATATTCTGGAATTTCATCTTTGTCTTCCCCTTCTTCCTCGTCTTCCTCTTGTTCAAAGGTGTGTTTATACCATCAAAAAATTTCAGCGAGTATTGCATCTGGAGATTTCTTTCCTCTGTACCTGAAACGAAAATAGTTTTCAATCGTTAACACATAACATGTAGAAAAATCTAGGAATTCAAAATATGCACACCTATAGTTTCCTTATTTCAAATGGAAGCGCAGTTTGGTAGTAACTCGCTCAATAACTGTTGAGGGAGTTGATCAAGATGCTGATGCAAGAGATGAATTTTGAACGACATATCGTCGCTCGTAACTGACGTAACTAACATTTTTTGCGAAATTGAGTTAGAGATGCCAATATACTTCTTTAGCCTCAGAAAATTTTATCATGTCAGAAAATATTATAACTATAAATAATACGGTTTGGCAAAAAACGCAAGTTACTTTGAGTCATATCTAACATATTACACGTAAAAACACAGAAACGAAAAGTAAAAAGTGCTCTCCTGAATAATTAAGAAAATTCATATACAGTGGCTCAAACGTATAATTGGACACTAGGTATGAGATTATTCAAATGCCGATTTTTTCACTTTAATGAAAATAATTCTAAAAAACTTTGATGCAGAGTTGTAGATTATTAAAAAATCTTAAAAGCAATATATAATACTTAGTATGTTTTATTCAAAAATATTTTAAAAATAAGAAAAGAAAACAAAACTAACAAATTTCATGTCAAACACATAATTGGACAGTAAAAAATTAAATACAGCTTCAGTACTTGGAAGCAAAACCTTTTGCTTTTATTACTACTTCCAAACGTCGGGGCATCGACTGCACGAGATTGGCGCAAAATTCCGGAGTTATGTTGTTCCATTCGCGCGTTATTCCCTCTTTTAACACCTCCACTGTGTTGAAAGTGAATTTATAGAGCTTACGGGCAAGTTCTTCCCAAACGTGCTCAATAATGTTGAGATCTGGGGACTGTGCTGGTGTTTGAAGTAATTTTGGACAGTCATATATGAGCCACATTTTCGCAACGTGTGAAGTATGCTTCGGATCGTTGTCCTGATAGAAAGCAAATGTGTCCAATATGTTTAATTTATCGGCACTTTGCTTTACATTTTGCTTCAAAATGTCCAAATATTGGAATCGATTCATTTTACCCTCTATAAAATGAATATTCCCTACTCCTGCACTGGAAACACATCCCCACACCATTACTGACCCGCCCCCATGCTTGACTGTAGCCTTAGTGTTATTAGGCAAAAACTCAGTATTTGGCCTACGCCAAACGTACTGCTTTCCATCTGATCCATGGAGGTTAAACTTGCTTTCATCTGTAAAGAGAACCTACATATAAAAAATTAAAAGCTTAAAAATAATCAAATCAAACAAGTTTTTGCAAAAATTACCGTTTTCCAGAAGTCAGAATCTTTTAACAAATATTCCTTACAAAATTTTCAACCGAGCAATTTTATTTTTTTTTCTTATATACGGTTTTTTTCTGGCAATCCGTCCATGTAAATCATTTTTTTTTAACACGTTTCGAATGGTCTCGGCGCAAACATCTTTGTTCAAATCGGATTTTACCATATTCTTCAATTCATTCGCCGGTGTGAATGGGTTTGTTTGAATTTTCCTCAAAATCCACCGCTCATCATGATCATTTAATTTTTTCCCTTGACCAATACGACTTTTGTTTTCTATTTGAAAATTTTGTTGATACCTTTGAATTATAGCATGGACTGTTGACGGGCATCGATCAACAATTTTACTGATTTGACGCACTGATTTACCCTCGCCATGTAATCTTATAATCAAATAACGTGTTTCCGAAGTTGTCTGTTTTTTTCTTTGATCCATTGCAACTTTGATCAGCACTTTTAACACTACACTTTAACAATGATTCATCTTTTGCATTTGAATAAACGTGAACTCACTCAGCAGAAAGAATAACGGTCCAAAGAACCGGTTTACAACAATAATTCGTTATTTAAATTGCGTGTCCAATTATGCGTTTGACATGAAATTTGTTAGTTTTGTTTTCTTTTCTTATTTTAACAATGTTTTTTAATAGAACATACTAAGTATTATATATTGTTTTAAAGCTTTTTTAATAAACTAGAACTCTGCATAAAAGTTTTTCAGAATTATTTTTATTAAAGTGAAAAAATCGGCGTTTGAATAATCTCATACCTAGTGTCCAATTATACGTTTGAGCCACTGTATGTACGTCAGTTAGTCATACGAGCGACGATATTAACAACAATTTCATCGAAAGCTGCCAACATGTTTGCAACAGATTGCCTGTAGTTGTCTTTGCGTTCTTTACTCAAAAGTCCTTTAATGACTGCTTTCAATGCGAGCCATGCATTTAATTCTCGGTCTGTCAGAACTTGGTCAAAATCTTGACGACCCATTAGTTTCCGTATGTCAGGACCATTAACAACCCCTTACTGAATTTTGGCGTTACTTAGTCTTGGGAAAATGTCTTTTAAGCGGTTGAATACTGCTGGTCTTTTTGCGATACATTTCAAAAAATGTTAAGCAATGCCAAGTTTAATGTGGAGCAACGGCAACAAAATTTTCATTTCAGGAACAAGACTTTCGTGTAATCTATTGTCTTTAGGCCATTTCCGTCCAATGCGACTATTCCAGTTATGCTGTTTGTACTGGTTTCTTCCTTTAATACCTTCTCCGTATCGTGAATCACAATCGCACAAAAAACACGGATATTTTGGACGGCCAGATGCTGTTAAGCCTTTAATCAATGAAACTATTTTGAGGACGCAGCAAATGCGCCACTGGTGTTCCTTATATTTAGGCTTGCCATAATTTTTTGAAAACAAGTCCGGACACTTTTTGAGTTTTTTTTTTGTGGAGGAGGGGGGGGGGGGGTATGAGTAGATGACATCTACAATTTTTCTTCACTTGTACAATTCATGTTTTTTACTATAAAGCTTGCAGCAAGAATTCTTAACTTAATTATCTAAGAAGCTGTTGATTTTTTCTTATCTTCTTTGATACCTTTGATGCTTTCAAATTAGTAGGAATATAAAACAATTAGGAAGTATGTAATTCATTTGTATTTAATGAAATATTTAAAAATAAACAAGTTCTTTAAAAATAATAAACTTAGAATGAATATAAAAACGTAACAATAACTCCACAATAAATAATTATATGAAAATTAAAATAAAATAAAAACTAAAATGAATTTTGCATTAAATATGTATCAAATGTGGGGCTGGTTAGTACAAAGTAGTACTAAAACACCTACAAAAACAAATCGCAACATTTCACAAATCAAGAAGGGCCAAAACAAATTAATACTAACTGCAAACAACAATCGTAAATATAACAACGATATGATTAACAGTTCATTAAATTATTTTATTAGTTTCTTACACGGGGTGTTTCAGGTACTTTATTAAAGATCACTTTGTGTTCACACGAGAAATTTTTTCTAGGAAGAGATATTATAGTTATTTTTTTCAATTTGTTGAGTCCAAGTCCGGACAAAATCACAAGTCCGGACAAAGTCCGCACATGGTTGAAAAGTCCGGACAATCCGGACTAAATCCTGACGTATGGCAAGCCTACTTATATTCGACTACTTCCAGAATGTGTTTCAAATTATCAAAATTTTCACTAGTGTCAGTGCTATATGCAATCGGAACAGAAAGCATTCTATTTGTCTTGTGCAAAAGCACAACTTTTAAGCTGATTAGTGAACTATCGATGAATAAACGGCAATCATCTTTTTTATAGTTTAACCCTATCGTCTCGATTAACTTTTCAATATCGTTGCAATAAACGCAAATTATCGACTAAGACCATTTTCTTTTCAAATGAAATTTATTGAAGAAACTGAGGAGCATATTATAGATCAAACAAAAAGCAAAAAAGACTTAGTTTTGTGGAAAATATTTTCAAAAAGCATGAAAAAAAATAATTTTTTCAACATTTTGCTTCATAAGCATCACAAAAATTTTCTAAATAAATTTTTTAAAAAATTTTAATTGTTGCAAAGGTCTCTAGCAATAATTTGGCTTTTACAGATTGAAAAAATATCAATTAGTCGATGAGTTATTGCCAAAAAACCATATAAACAATATGCTGAAAATCGGCGTTTGACTGCAAAGTTCGAAGGTCGATTAAAAAAAATTCGAACTAACATAAACAAACGCCGCGATACGGGTCTTCTCATTTAGCCTCTATTTTGACCCCTCACTCTCAGAATCGACATAACTTTTGCTAACCTGAATTTGTTCCACAGTGTAATTTAAGTTACCGTTGGAACGGTGAATATCTAACGCAACCTTTATATACACACAAATAAGCGTTTTGATTAAATTTTAATCTCTCTACTGCCAATTTTCTAAAGATGTGATTTTGGCTCTTCCAAATAAGGGGCTGGGACTGGACATTTTATTTATTCGGAAGGCCTCAAGAGGCAAAATAAGTTATAATGACGCCACTTAGGCTAAAAAATCATAATGAATGGAAGTGTTCAATCATAATATTTTTCATCATCATCCAAATCGGTGTCGCAATGTTTTCATGTGAAATACGAACGCCTTCCCATATTGGCGCACTTCAAGTGAATAGGCCGGACACATGTATTGCATTCGATGGAGTTTTTGGATGTCAGTTCTTTAGGCAAAAATCTGAAATAAATGGTGTAAAAATCCGTATTCTCATCAGATGGTTTTGATGGTTCTTTTGCCTTAGGACGATTGGATGGTGCTGGTTGTGCCTTCTTCAGTGATGCTTTTGCTGGTGATTTTGACTTTATCGCTGTTTTTCACTGTTTCAGATCATCAATTTCGCCTGAAGAAGTCAGCCCGCAGCTCCCCATTGCCTTTTGTAAAAGTTTTCGTACACTTCGGTGCAACTGCAGAAATTGAGTCATGTCAAAAGTCAAATTTAGCAGTTTAAAGATTCGCGATATATCAATTAGAGAAAAAAAAGTAATGGTTCACAACCCAGTCCGGTTCAAAACCCAGCCCTCTCCCCCACATGTGTCAAAAAGTGTAAAAGCTTTAATAAAAAAAAACACTAGATATTTTTTCGCATTTTGGCGTTTTAACGCCATACGGGTTACTAATTATTTTTATTTCTGCTCGAAAAAATATCGATAAAAAAATAAATTTTATTTCTGATCGAAAAAGTAACGATCAATAATAACTTTTATATCTGATTGAAAAACGTAACGATCAAAACATGATTTTTATTTCTGATTGGAAAAAGAACGATAACAAAAATAATTGTTATAAAATGATTGATTGATTGCGATAATCGTTATTTGCGGTCCCTGGTAATTACTATAACAGCATAAACATTAATTATACTGCGACAATTAAAGGGTCAATTGGAATAACCTCAAATATCTAAATGGTTTCTAATAGTGGATGGTCTATATATTATGCCCTCATACTCAGTTTTATCGGATGAGGTCAAATAAGAGAGGAATTCAAGGTCAAACTTCGCCTTTAAGTCACAAATTTTTTCTTACTAAAATCGAAATTCGACCGCAACAAAATCAATTTTTCTCTTATTTTTATTTTAGTTTTATTAAAATACGCTTGGCAATCTTAAAAGTTATCTGTATCGTGGACAAATTTGTTGATTTTGACTTAATAGTCTATATTCATCCTTGTCCTCATTCTTGTCCCTAACCTTTTATTTGTTCTCATACTTATCTTTATTCCTCTTCATATTTTCTATTCTTATATTTGTTTCAATAATTATCTCCTACTTCCTGTCCAAACTTTTGTTTTTATCCATAACCTAATTCCTGATCTTATCTTTATTCAAATCCTTTCCTGATTCCTTGTTTTCTTATCCCACTTCCTTTCTAAATCTTTGTCCGTAGTGTATTCAAATCCTTGTTCTATGCCTTGTCTCATTTCGTGTCCTTGTACTTTTTCCAATCTTGTCCCAAATATTGTTTTAGATGCGTCTCAATATTTATCCTTACCCTTGTCCAGTCCTTGTCTAAGTCAACTTTCCAATTCTTGTCGAAATTCTTGTACAGTTATATACTCTAATATTTTTCCAAATTTTTGTCCTGCTACTTATCTAATTCCTGGTCCTAGTCCTTTGTCCAAATTCTTGCTCTCATGCCTTATCTAATCATTGTCCTAATGCTTAACCAAATCCTTGTCCTAATACCTGTCCTTATTTTAATTTTAATTTATTTTTGATTTTCTTTTCCAATTGGAGCATTCATTTTACTTTAAGGGCTACCCTGAGAGACATTAGAAGCCATTAATTTTTTTAATTTTTACCACGTTACGGAAACCCTAGCTTTACTGTAGTTCTATAAAATTTACGGTAGCGCCAATAGTCTTGGACTATAATTCCATGCAACGTTTTTTTTTAGTTGTTGCAATTTTACTGCATTGAGGTGGGTTGCCTCCGTGGTGTCGTAGCTACAAAAAAAGTTATTTTTCGTAATGAGGTCATGGAACCATATTTTATTGCAAAATTCAACTTTTAATAGCACTTTTACTCAACGCGTAAAAACTCCATGCAACAATATTGCATTTTTACGCTACATAAGGACATACAATTTTTTTTTTTTTTTTTGTAAGACCAAAAAATATACACTCCAAGAAACAATTTTATGCAACTCGACTGCATGATTGGGGCATTTTGGATCTTGCAGACCACTCCGCGGCCTCATGGCTGCATGAATATTTTATCTACAGTGGGTGATCATATTATTAGAGCCACTTGCATATTTTCACAATTTTTCACTTTCCAAAGTTATAGTTGAACACAAACGGATACTTGCATGTGCTTATGATATTTTTAAGACATAACAATGTTTTTTAAAAAAAAATATACAGTTGGCAACGCTGTTAATTTCATAACGTGGCAAGTCGACGCAATTTTGTAAGAGTAGCCGTTATTTCGTTCGAAGAAGCGCTTCAATGCCACGTGGTTCATTTGTGACTTATTAAATTTAATTCAAGTTTTTGAAGTTTTTGTTTTACTTTTTTAATATTGTATTGACATTGTGAAGGTATGTAAATGTTTTTTTGTTTCTTTTGCCTTTTTACGGTGTGGTATTACATATTTTTTATTCGTCTATTGAAAGATTCTTTTTTAACTATGGGAAAGTCCAAAGACCTGTCTCCAAGTAAAATTTCGGAGATAAAAACACTCCTAAAAAATACTGAGCACTCTCAAAGAAAGATAGCGTCGATTGCTTCTGTCTCACGAGCATCAGTGGACCGAATAAAAAATAAACTTGATAAAAAAATGAACTTAGCACCGCAACGTTTAAAGAAATGTGGACGAAAAAAAATTACGACCTGCCGTGACGAAAGAAAAATTAGAGACATTTGCTCGGAAAACAGGAGTGCATCTCTAAAGGATATCACAAAAATTATGCAGACTGCTGGGATTCAAATATCTCCTATGACAGCTCGTCGACGAATAAAGGACTTGGGCTTCGCATGTCGCAGACCTGCAAAAAAACCATTTCTTACACCGGCAATGCAGCAAAAACGTCTAAATTGGGCTAAAGAACACGCAAAGTGGACAATAGAAGACTGGAAAAAAGTATGTAAATTAAAAATTTTATATTTGCTACCATATTTTGACAGTATACTATTTTTGAAAAATTTATTCAAGGTTTGCTTCTCCGATGAATCTTCAGTTCAGATTTTATCTGACAAATCTCAATTCGTTAGGAGAAGAGCTGGTGAGAAATTCAAAGATGACTGCATTGTGAAGCGAGTAAAGCATCCTTTAAGCATCATGGTTTGGTCAGTCATCAGCAGCCAAGGCACAGGTCGCCTGTACATTGTTGAAGGAACGATGAGACAGGATCAATACATCAAGGTTCTAGACACAAAAATGCTACCGCAAGTTCAGGAATGGTTCCCAAACAACAAATTTATTTTCATGCATGATTCTGCTCCTTGTCATAAGGCTAAGAGAGTCACAAAATTTCTTAATGACCAAAAAGTCTGTGTTCTTGACTGGCCTGGAAATTCTCCGGATCTCAACCCTATTGAGAACCTCTGGGAACTCATGAAGCGTGAAATTTCCAAAGAATTCGTGACCAGCAAACGCCAATTAATAGAGCGTTTGATTGAAGTGTGGCACCGAAATGAATCCATAAAATTCAATTGCATCAAATGCATAGAATCTATGCCAAAACGAGTAGCAGCAGTCATTGCAGCAAAAGGTGGAGTTACCAAATATTGACAAAAATATTTTTTAATATATTTTTCTGCAGTTATAAAAGCTTAATGTTAATTTTTTTCTATGCTTTATTACATGTTTTTTACTAATAAAATAATTGTGATGCAAAAACATCGACTATAATGCCTTTTATTTAACCCGAAACTTAGAAAATACGTTTTTTTAAGGTGGCTCTAATAATATGATCACCCACTGTATTTGTATTATGAGGCTATCGAAGAGAGAAAAACTAAGAAAAAGCAACAACACCAACAATGCCATACAGCCAGTGTTGCCAGAGAGACGAACTGAAATTTACCACTATTTGGGAAAAAATTTACCACATTCGGAGAAAATTTACCTTTTCCCAAAATAAAAAAACTAACGAATTTTTTAAATGATTAACTACCGTTATACATTTTTTGTCAGTTTTCATATCTTATATATTAATACGCAAACATCGAATGTTGTCGTACACTTTTTCAATATTTATTTTAGAATAAGGACAATGAAACGTATATCATTCGATAGGTACTGCACCATAGATGTGCCGAATTATGTTAGATTTCAAATTGATGACCTTTGACCCGAAATATTAACGTTGAAAGTTTATATTAATTTTAGCTAGGGATCTCAAAACTGGGTAGAGGTAGAATGAAGAATGAGGTATCGGATGAAAGGTCTTGCTGCGCAATATGATTGAATATTAGATTGGTGACTTTGACCTCAAATATGAGCGGAAAAAGAGCATTTATTAAATATAAGCTAAACTGTAAGAGATGAAAAAAACATGATATAAGAGATAAATTTAGACATTCATAAGATGTGCAAAAAAAAATTTAATATTTTTCACCATCGCTTACGGTTACCCTACAATAAGCACTTTTTCATGTGACAAGTGTCAATATATATTGTGATGGTTAAATTGCTTACAAATAGTAAATTTTGAAAAATTTCCGTTATTTTGACATCAAAATTATTGTGATATCTCGAAAACTATAGATGTTTTCAGTACAACGTTTTTTGTATGAAAATTCGTTGGTTGAGAAAAATAACGGTATATGAAAACTTTTTTGCTAATATTTTCCACGAATAGTATGTTAAAAAAATTTCCCGTTATTATGACATCAAAAGTATTGCGATATTTCGAAACCTGTAGATTTTTTCCATGCAATACATTTCTTAAAGCAATGTCATTGCCTCAGAATGAGAAAAAAACAATTGATATTTCAAATTTTGGTTTTGCAAGCAAATATCTCAGCCATTTTTCAATCGATTTTCCCTAAATTTTGTTTGTCAGTTTAACTAAATAACTTATGAGAAATAATAAAAGATTTACCGTTATCTCACTAATTCAATTTCTTATGTTGTTTTCAAAAAAACTCTAAAATATTCAATTTTTGTTTAAAAATTAGACCAGACACTCTTTTTTTGTAATTTTATTTTTGTTTTTCTATTTTCTTCTCTCACACTCTTTCATATACAATATCATTTATTTGCAAAAATTGCTTCATTTTGACACATTGTTTAATTAAGTGTTTCTATCATCGAAAATCATGAGCTACCCCTATGATTTTTTTGATGAAAATTACATTTTTCAAAATGTTGTTTTTGTATTTTTTTTAAAGTTCTACAGCTACAAAAATAATTTCTGTGAAAAAATTTTTCAAATATTTCAAACCACTCCAAAGTTATATACACAAACCTATGTTTTAAGCCATTTTCTTATCTACTTTATGTATTATACATATTATTATTATATATCTATATATAAATAGGTGTACGCAGAACAGTTTATTTTCTCCCGTGTTTCTCTACCAATTTTGATAATTTTTTTTTAAATCAATGAGAGTAGGGAAAAGGAGTGCACCGAATATCTATGGTGGGCAATTTGACCTCATATCAGACGTTCCATTCCACTGGTTACATTTGATGGGCGTTCAAATAGAGGCGAGGCACTTTTCATCAGCCCAAATTTTCGGTATTACTTTTGAACTATAAGATACAAATCAATGAAACTAGGTAAGAACTTCCTTCCTTGACAAAGGGGCGTGGAAACACTCATACAACTCAAAGTTGTTATAATAGCTTTGGAAGCATTTTTACTAGAAAGTAGAATAAGGGAAGTAGGGTACTGTGACGGGCATTGGACAAAGGGGTGTGGCTCCGCATATATAACCCACATTTTTGATATCGAGCTTTGAAAGTCAAAATCACAGAACATGGAAAATCAGAATTGAGTAACTGTTTTGTGATTTCCTGCTGGTGGTGCATTTGGTGCTGTATAAGTTCGGTTACGTTTACATATGAGTGAAGAAAGAAAAAAAATGTTTTCAATAAAAATACAAAAAAAAAAACCAATTTTTAATTGGTCGAATCTCGACCAAAGGTGATACTAGTATTTATAAAGACACAACAAAAAAAAATGATACAATCATTTTTGTAATATTCACACATCGAAAAGTAACGCTGATCCCATGGTATAATAATAACAAGGTAGCATTGTCAGTTGCTTGGGAAATCATTTCCAGTCAAAAAATATCAAAAAGAGAGCGCTCACAATCGGCCATTGAAAACACAAACCATGTTGAAACGTTGAAGTGAATAAAAACACAACCTCAGCAGCTGCATATGCATTTCCACAAACATCTGTTTTTGACAGGAGATGTTTTCTTGTAGAAGAGGAAATAAGCAGTTCTCAATGCTACCTTGCATTATTATACCGTGTTCTCTAAGGATTTCTCCGAGAGAGGATCGCCAACCGACAGTCGCTTTGGTTCTGTTCGGCCTCTTAACCCTGCAGTAGTCGCGTACCTAAATGTGACGAGAGTGGTCGCGCGGATTACATATGTAATCCGTTTTTTAAAGTTTAAAATAAGAGATAGCAATTTGAAAATGCTTAGTTATTTGTTTTAATTTTTATTATTACTTTATTTTATATTATATTTACTTAAAAAAACAACATAAACATAATTCTTATAGTACGTAAAATCAATGAATATCGATTGCAGACAATTGTAAAATTCATAATTTTGCATGACTGGATTACATATGTAATCCGCGCGACTACTGCAGGGTTAAAGCGCTTGTGAGTATGTTTAGAGATGTAACAGTGCTGCCAATAACTCGAAAAATTAACAAGTCTTAAAATTTACCACTTTTAGTCAAAAATTACCTTTTTTACCTCTGCCCAAAATATGAGTCAAAAATTACCTCAATTAGGGAAATTTACCTCAATCTGGCAACAATGCACACAGCTCCAATTTTTGTTTGGCAAAATAATGTGGAATGCAATAAGCAGAGAGAGAGAGAGCAGCAACAATTGTTTGCAATACTTGACAGGCAGAGAAATTCAAACTACAGCCATGGGAATGAGAGTGCATACATTTATTTTCAAATGCAATAATCACATAACATTTCATTTTTTTGTTTTTTTTTTTATTTTTTGGCGCATCTTTTAAACAGTACCTTTCGAAAAATAGAAGTTTCATTCTCTTTTTTTTATTATTAATATTTAACATAGTGTATATACCTTTGGAGTGGTTTGAAATATTTGAAAAATTTTTCACAGAAATTATTTTTTAAGCTGTAGAACTTTGTAAAAAATACAAAAAAAAAACATTTTGAAAAATGTAATATCCATCAAAAAAATCTTAGGGGGTAGCTCATGATTTTCGATGATAGAAACACTTAATTAAATTATGTGTCAAAATGATGAATTTTTGCAAATAAATGATATGTTATATGAAAGAGTGTGAGAGAAGAAAATAGAAAAAAAAATAAAATTACAAAAAAATAATGTCTGGTCTAATTTTTGAGCAAAAATTTAATATTTTAGAGTTTTTTGAAAACCACATACATAAGAAATATAATTGGTCAGATAACGGAAAATCTTTTCTTATTTCTCCAAAGTTATTTAATTATACTTTCAGACAAAGAAAATATAGGGAAAATCGATTAAAAAATGGCTGAAATATTTGCATGCAAGATCAAAACTTGATATATCAATTGTTTTTTTCTTATTCTGAGGCAATGACATTGCTTTAAGAAATGGATTGCATGGAAAAATCTACAGGTTTCGAAATATCACAATACTTTTGATGTCATGATAACGGGACATTTTTTTAACATACTATTCGTGGAAAATATTAGCAAAAAAGTTTTCGTATACCGTTACTTTTCTCAACCAACGAATTTTCATACAAAAAACGTTGTACTGAGAACAGTTATAGTTTTCGAGATATGACAATAATTTTTATGTCAAAATAACGAAAATTTTTAAAAATTTACTATTTGTAAACAATTCTACCATCACAATATATATTGACACTTGTAACATGAAAAATTGGCTATTGTAGGGCAACCGTAAGCGATGGTCAAAAATATCAAAGTATTTTTTGCACATTTTATGAATGTCTAAATTTCTCTGTCATATCATGTTTTTCCATCTCTTACAGTTTAGCTTTTATTTAAAAAATGCTCTTTTTTCGCTCATATTTGAGGTCAAAGGTCACCAATCTAATATTCAATCATATTGTGCAGCCAGACCTTTCATCCGATACCTCATTCTTCATTCTACCTCTTCCCAGTTCTGAAAGCCCTAACTAAAATTAATATAAACTTTCAACGTTAATATTTCGGGTCAAAGGTCATCAATTTAAAATCTAACATAATTCGGCACATCTATGGTGCAGTACCTTTCGAATGATATACGTTTCATTGTCCTTATTCTAAAATAAATATTGAAAAAGTGTACGACAACATTCGATGTTTGCGTATTAATATATAAGATAACTCTTAAACTAAATTCAAATTCTATGTAGTAACTGCATCTTAATATTTGCAATGGATGATTCTTTACATTTTAAGACCATTTTTGCTCAAAAAGTTACGTAAGGGGCTTAATATTTTCTTCGAAAATAGGGCTTTTAAAAAAAAAATAAAATTTTCAATAGTTCAGTTACTATGTATTTGTCTTCAAAAACAATCAGATTTTTCTGAATTTTTGCATACACCTTAAGTAAAATAACCCACCTGTGAAAAGATCGCAACCATTACATGTGTGCATCCAAAGATATTTGGATTCAAAGATTACCAACGGTGGTAACTTCATTAATGTAAGCCCTAGCGTAAAATCATTCAAATAAAACTTATAGACCCAACAATTTTCTTCAAAACTGTCCTTAACATTTAAACCGAAAGAGTTACCGTTTTAAAGATATGCGCGTAAATGTGTAATTACAACATATATGAAAAATATATGAACTTGAGAAGAAATACATAGAAATAAAAAAAATTTTTATTTTAACCGTTTTAATTTTTCATATATGTTGTAATTACACATTTACGCGCATATCTTAAAAACGGTAACTCTTTCGGTTAAAATGTTAAGGACAGTTTTAAAGAAAATTGTTGGGTCTATAAGTTTCATTTGAATGATTTTGCGCTAGGGCTTACATAAACGAAGTTACCACCGTTGGTAATCTTTGAATCCGAATATCTTTGGATGCACACATGTAATTGTTGTGATCTTTTCACAGGTGGGTTATTTTATTTTGCTTAAGGTGTATGCAAAAATTCAGTAAAATATGATTGTTTTTGAAGACAAATACATAGTAAATGAATTATTCAAAATTTTATTTTTTTTTTAAAAGTCCTGTTTTCGAAGAAAATATTAAACCCCTTACGTAACTTTTTGAGCAAGAAATGGTCTTAAAATGTAAAGAATCATCCATTGCAAATATTAAGATGCAGTTACTACATAGAATTTGAATTTAGTTTAAGAGTTATAAGAAAAAATTTGTGACTTAAAGGTGAAGTTTGACCTTGAATTTCTCTCTTATTTGACCTAATCCGATGAAACTGAGTACGAGGGCATAATATATAGACCATCCACTATTATAAACCATTGAGATATTTGAAGTTATTTTTTCATGTCGCACTGTGTTATTTTAGAGCAGGGATTGCCAAAGATGGATTTTTGAAGAGTGCAACAACAATTACAACAAAAAACCAACAGCAACAACAAAAAATTACTGGATACGTAGTAAGTAGGAATTAGTAACATAAAAAACAGAAGCAATAAGCAGTCGGTGACCAAACCTTATGCAAAATTACCAACAAGAAACCTTCAGCGCATGATATAATTATACAGGTAGCATTGACAAGTATAGATTTTCTCAGCAACAAGGCAACGACCATCTGTCAAAAACAGTTGTTCGTGCAACAAGAATTAAACGAATGTAAAAATAAATAAATTCCGCAAAATATTCCGCAAAATATTCAAATATAATAATGAAAGTTGTGAAAAAATTATGTGTTTAACGTTTTCCAGCCGTGGTGTTTTAATTTTAATTGAAAACTTCTTCAATTTCGTCCACATGCATCTGCAGCTGCTGAGGTTGCTACATTTGAACGTTTTCAACATTTTTTCTTATGTTTGCACTTAATAACACAAAGTTCACAAGTTATCTTCGTTGTAGTAATAAAAATTCACTATTGATTAAATAAAATAGGCAATATTTTGTAAGAAAATGTTTGGTTATTTGCAAGCGCTGAAACATAAACAATGGCGAAAACATAAGAAATAATTGAACGCTCTCTTTCTATACATTTTTTTTGACAGATGGTCGATGCCCAAGCAACTGTCAATACTACCTTATATTATTATACCATGCCTTCAGCGTAGCAAGAGTTGTGAGCGGTCGCATGCGCTTTATTTACCAACAACGACAAAAATAAACAACAACAAACACACGCTGTCCTGTTGCGGTGCAGCTGCGCCTGTGAACGATTCGGCGAATTACAACAACCATAGAAATATTGAAGTTGTTGTAATAGAGTGGAAAGAGTTAAGCTGCGAACATAGTGAACGCCGATTCAGACAGGCAGGCAGACAGGCAGGTCAGCGCGACAAAACTGGCTTCATACAATTTCATATAAACCTGTTCAAAGTGTGCAGAGTGGCAGCAGGCAGATCAGATCAGGTCAGGCGTGAAAGCAGGCTGGCTCAGGTTTTTCGAAGCTGATTACGAGCAGATTATGTTTTCTTGATTAGTTTTTAGACATTTTTACACATATTAAGAATAATATTATTCAATTACACTGTTCTACACGAAAGCTGTACAAGACATCCAACGCATTTATTTCATTAATTGGTAATATATGATGACTTTCTGCATTTACAGAATTTTTGTATCGCTTCGAATTTTTTGTCAAGGACCTCATAAATGAATCAGTAAAAATATTCGTACCTTGCCATTCTTGGTATGTCATAACATTGCTTCTGCTCAACTGATTTTAAAAACCTTTAAATTATAACAAAGGTCAGACTTGCAGTTTTGTATTCCAATTTAAATAATAGAAATATACCAATCCATTTCAAAATAATAAAGGCTAAAACAATCAACGCAGATTTTTGAAGTGAAACTTCTTAGGCGGCGCTTCGAAATTTGAACAAGAATATTGAGGAGTGAAACTTCAAGGTCAATTTACTTCATTTCGTTACACGATAGAGAAGAAAGATATGTTTTATAGTAGAGAGAATGAGAGAGATATACATTGTATAAAAGACTGAAAAGATATTTTTGTCAGCGCTGAGTATCAAACCTGCTACCTCGAGATTACAAAGACGACGTCTTATTCATTGTGCTTAACTCTTTATGTGAAAATATGCTCTACGTACCAATTAATCAAACTACTTTTGCTGTAGATGCTTTTTATACGCATTTTTGGTATGCTTGAGGATGTGCTTTTCAGAGTTCAGAGTTGTGGAGATCATATTTTTATTCACATTTTGTTCATAGATGAAACAGTTGAGAAATAGCAGAGCGGTAAGGCGTTTGATTGTAATGCCAGCGGTGCAAGTTCAATCCTGGCATCTTAAAAAATGTAAAATTTTCTCGCTTTGTTTTTTGTTTTTTTTTAAAGAGCTTTTTTAGCTATTTGTTTGTTAAGAAGCGCTTTCATCCTAGGACATCCAATATAAATTTTAATATGCATTTGGCTTACTCAAAAAGCGCTCCAGATGTGTGAAGCGCTATGGCAGAAACGCTTGTTTAGTGCTTTTGAAGCGCTTCGATTACCGCTGGGTGGCAAAAGCCGCAGATTGTGTGCTGATTGCGTTCTATGTGTGGTAGACAGGGGGGTTGCCATGACTCGGGTAGAAGAGAGAAAGATTCAGCGAAGCAGAAGTGAATAAGAGAGTTGCCCTGAGCGCATTATGATTTTCGCAAAGTAGACTCTCATACTAGGGCTGCCATGCTAATATTTTTTTAGAATACCAACGTTGGTATATCTTTAATTCAATATATTTAATATAACCTCTATGAATTTGGCTCATATTACACATATTATATTATATTTCATAATATTGCGATATAAAATTATATAAAAACCCAAATTCATGAAGAAAAGTTTGAATAAGTTCTTTCAATAGATAACTATTTTATACATATTGTACTTATATAATTTTGTATCGAAATATTATTAATAATAGTAAGTATAATATGTTTGATATAAGTAATATTAATACGTATCGACTCATAACCGCCAAAATATCTTAAGCGCCAAAAAGAAAATTTTACAGGAGAAGGTTTTTTGTAATTATCTTTGCTTAGTGCTTAGTGCTTTTTTAATTTTTTGCTTTTGGTTTAAATTCATAATCTAATTTCGTACACCTATGAAATTTTGACAGACGATGTAAACCATCGCAAATTATCGATTTTCATCAAAAAACATAAATCGGATATTATGTCGCTTAAGATATTTTGGCGGTTATGAGTCGGTATGTACGTATGTTGAATTAACTTGAATTATGTTGAATATATCAAGTTGTATTCTGTATTCACATCTATATGTAAATACGACGCAAATTGGTTATTGAATTAATTGCTTTTCGGCCATAGGTCCATACCAATGAATATTAAATAAATAGAAATTTTTTTATAAAAACTTTTTATTGTATTTCTTTTGCGTAAAAAGCTCTCTCTTTGCCTTTAAGGTTCGATTATGCAATCGTAAAGCAACGCAACATAACGTGACGTAGAGTTCTATCTTATGAAAAATACGTGTAAGTGGTTAGTGAAATCGTAACGTAACCTAGCGCAGCGATGGGTTCTATTCCAGATATAACTCTACGCCACGTTACGTTGCGTAGCTTTACGATTGCATAATTGAGCCTTTACACTGAAATGGTTCTTATTCTATAAGAGAAAGAGTGATTACAAAGAAGAAGTTTCACTTCTTTACTGTATACACGGTATACTGTATCTTTTTTTTTTCATTTTTACATTGTCTAACGTTAAGAAATCAAAAGAATCCTTTTGACATACTTTTGTTAATGTTTTTCTTCAAAAGACAAGGGTTTTAATTTTCGAACTTATTAAAAGAAATTAAATCGGTTATTAAATAATAAAGTTATTAACGAAAGTAGGGTTTAACATATTTTCAGAAATAAAAATTTGAAACAAAAACAACAACTTGCTTCTTTGTGAATGCGTTGTGAAGCGAAATTAAATGCATGCATCTCCTTGTTTTTGGTTTAGTGTTCCTAATTTTTTTACGTTCTTCCTAATTTTTTAAGGTTATCATATCGTCTGACCCCTCTACCTGTGCGTCTCGAATTCTATAACCCACTTTAGGAAAGCCAAATCCGTTGTTATTTTTGGTCTATCTTGCTTCGTTTTCGAGATATAACGCTTTTTTTAGTTTTTTAAGTTAAAATTATGTTATCGACTGACCCTCTATACTTGTGAGTGGATGGTGCACTCGGTGTGCTCGATATGTTTTCCCTTACTTTAACTTCAGTGTCGCTCTATGATTTGATATTTTATTTCATATCAATATTTTCAAAACACAATTATACTAACGAAGAGCTTTCAAGACATGACGTTAGTGTTTAATTTGGCTTGACTTTACACAAAATATTTTTGCTCGATGTCATGGCTACACAGAAATATTCTACACCTTCATAGTGTACACTATTCAAATTCTATGAATGGAATGTTTTGTACAGCTCTTGTATGTACCACTTGTTGCGCATAATACACCGATTAAAATATTTTCCATACAGTGAGATTACTTCAGGGTTTGTAAATTAATCATTTTTAGGATTCGAATCCGTAAACAAACCACATATGAACAAAAGTTATCCCGTTGATCGCACATTTTAACAATGTCTTTATTAAAATTTCTTAAAAGTGTTTCACCGCGGCACTGTGGTAAAACACTGTAATAAAACGATAGATAAAAAGATAAGAAACACTTTGACAGCTGATACAAGAATTGACAAAAATTTCAATTAGTATTCTGAGATCAGAAAATTGCGCTGCAGTTCTGAGGTTAGAAACTCACTTCATTGTTGTTATCGTCCATAACTAAGTTATTTGTTAAACAATTTTGTTTTTTTACTGGACTGTATACCCAATAACCCAAAATAATCATATAAGAAGAATTTTTAATAGGTTAAAGCAAATTTAAACAAAAAAATGCTCTTTCTGCTCACGTAATCCCCTTACATTTGTTAAAAAATAAAATGATGTAAGACATTGCAGCAAAAATGGAAGACCGCAAGTGTAATCAAATTTTGATGAATAGAAGCAAAGTTATGATACATCAAGTTAGAGTAAAGTACGAAAATCGAAGTGGATTATTAAAAAGGTCCTTGACAAAAAAATCGAAGTGATGAAAACATTCTAAAAACGCAGAAAGTCATCATATGGATCAACATAAAATATCGGTGGGTGCTCTTGTACATTAAAAAATTTTTTTTTGTAGATCAGTTTTATTATTGATTTAATTTATCTTTGCTATTCAACACACAATTCGTGGAACCGAACGCAAAGAACTCTTTGCATTTTGTTCTCAATATTTTTGTTATTACTCAACAAATACAACAAGAATGGACGTAGTACATGTACGAAATAATGAAATAAAATATTAGTTTAATTATTATTAGTATGTTGTTATTGGTAATTGTTTTTCGTAGCACAATATGTACAGAATTCCTTAACAATAAAATATTCCTTAATAAAAAATTCCTTACAAACGGCATTAGCATTAAAGCATTTAAAACAGAAAAAAAAAATCCGGAAAAAAAACAATAACAAACTTTCTATAGCACTGATCTGCTTCTCGCGTTCACTCTGCACGGCAAATTTTCTAAGCAGGTTGCTGCCTGCGCCTGTCTGCCTGTCTGTCTGAACCGGCGCTCACTATGTTTGCAACCTTAGCTCTAAAACAGCCATTGCCATCGCCTAGGTTGCAAACTTTACAAAAAATTCGAAGTGATACAAAAATTCTGTAAATGCAGAAAATCATTATATATTACCACTTAATGAAATAAATGCGTGGGATCTCTTGTACAGTTTTCGTGTAGAACAGTGTCATTGAATAATATTATTCTTAATATGTGTAAAATTGTCTAAAAACTAATCAAGAAAACATAATCTGCTCGTAATCAGCTTCGAAAAACCTGAGCCAGCCTGCTTTCACGCCTGACCTCATCTGATCTGCCTGCTGCCACTCTGCACACTTTGAGCAGGTTTATATAAAACTAGCGACCACCGGTGCGCGTTGCTGCCCCCAGCAACTATAATAACATAACCTCTAAAGAAGAGACAGAATTAAGTGAAATGTGAGCAGAAAATTGCAATAAAAAACCTTCTATGTAACTTGGTTGCGAGCGTTCAGCGTGAGCGTCTTGCAAAAGCTTTAAATTTTTCTGACTTTCATTTTGTTGTTAACAGACGCTCTATTAATAAGAGACAGAAGAGAGCGAAATGTGAGCAGCGAATAGCTTTGCTCTGAGTTTGATAACGTTGTTCTCAGCTGCTCTGTTAATAAAAGAAAAACCAACATAACAACAACAATTATATGCAATTATATGCAAACTTTAATAGGGGGTTTCGCATGGTCCAACATGTTGGACGACAAAGTCGGATGAGAAGCTAACGGGAAAATTTGATTGAGCTTTCGAACGATCCAACATGTGCTACGACATCATTATTTTCTTACTCTCAAGCAGAACACTTCGGTGTTGCGGCTAAAAAATTGTTGGTTATTTTTATAATTGCCCAAGTATTGGAGGATATATATTTGATTTTCTTTATTTCAGGATAGCTTTTGGACTTTTCGATGAGTTTTAACCAAATTTCTTTATTGGGAACGCTTGCTACATTTTTTGTCTCTAAGATCGTTTGTTGTTCACTCGCTGGCAAATTTATTAAAATGAAAAAATTGCAGCGAGTTGGACCAACATTCGTTCACATGTCCAACATGTCGGACGGACCGGCAGAAAAATCAAAAATTTTTGATTTTCATCCAACATGTCGGACGGACCGGCAGAAAAATCAAAAATTTTTGATTTTCATCCAACATGTTGGACCGACAGTCGTTTTAGCTTACGCATGGTACTACTTGTCGTCCAACATGCCATGTCTATCCAACATGTTGGACCTTGCGAAAGCCCCTAATAAGCTATAACTTAAAAAATATAAATTTTTAAGAAATAAAAAGTCCAGTTTGCACATCTAAAGGTCTAAACCTTTCAAACCATACCAAATTTATTAAAATTGGACTTGTACTTAAAAAGCCTTACGCCGGACAAAATTTGGGTTTGCGTAATATATATAAGATTGTATGAAGCCAGTTTTGTCGCGCTGACCTGCCTGACTGCCTGCCTGCCTGAATCGGCGTTCACTATGTTTGAAGCCTAAAGAGTGTATTTATGTTTCACTTCGCTGAAATTTAGAGTGAGTGTTAATCGTTGAAGGAGTTGTTTTTTTTTTCAAAAGTACTCATTTCAGATATTTACAGATAGTTTTACGGAGAAACACAACTGTTAGGGCGCGTTTATAGTGCCGACTTATTGCCGTACCGAGCCGAACTGAAAACGCGTCATGCTGAAAGAAACTGGTAGTGCGTATAGTGCGCGCTTTCCGCGGCCGACTTATTGTAGATGGTTTTTAACTATTTTGGGTTTGTTTCTTTATGTAACGTTTTTTATTGAAGTGAAACTTCTTAGGCGGCGCTTCGAAATTTGAATGAGAATATTGAGGAGTGAAATTTCAAGGTCAATTTACTTCATTTCGTTACACGATAGAGAAGAAAGATATGTTGTACAGTAGATAGAATGAGAGAGATATACATTGTATAAAAGACTGAAAAAAATTTCTTTGTTAGCGCTGAGTATCGAACCTGCAATCTCAGTTTTATAAAGCCAAAGTGCTATATGCTGGGCTAAGGTCTTCATATCTAAATGTTGTCTACATACCAATTAATCAAACTACTTTTGCTGTAGATGCCCTACGGGAAAATAAACAGCGCTCCTAGCGGGAAAATATAACAGCCTTATTCATAAACACATTTTAGAGGCAGTGTAACTTTAAACAAGAAAACGCTATTCATAAACATTTTCGCAACCATGTTTTTTGTTTGTCTTTTCGTTTAATATCAAAGACATGCTCCATATGCGCCCATTGCAGAATTTTTTTTATGTGGCGGCCATTGCAAATCCATTGGAATTCTTAATTTTTGTAGAGATTTTCTTTAGTTCAGACACAAACCTTACAAACATGAGCAGCGAATGAAAAAATGTTTATGAATAAAGCCCAAGAATGATAGAAAAATAGATTGCGCAGATAGTAAAAATAATTTTCTACGATCTGCGCATCTACGTTACGATAGACTTACGATATGAGCTTACGATATGGCTTTCTGTCAAGTCTTGTTAAAAATGTGAACAAATATGAAACAATGGCAAAAGATTCAAGAAACAAACTTGGTCTAGCGTGACGTCATGATCGTAAAAAATACTTTGTTCGTAGCTAGAAATGTCAAAATGAAAAGTAAACAACATAACGGACCTGCGCAATGCATAATCTATTTTTCTATCATTCTTGAATAAAGCGTAGTATGCTGTAGAAACGAAAATTTCTTAGCATTTAATTCTACGCCCGAACTATTAGTGTAGAGTCAAAAATGTTTGTATGGAGAAAAAAGTAACTACAGTACGACCTTGCTCAATGCAACTAATAGAAATTAGGCTTGGGCATTTTAGTTCACCACAAAGATCGCTCTTTTTAGTTCAATCGTATGTAATGAACTAGTTCGTTCATTTAGTTCTTTTAGTTCGTTCGTTCATTTTGTTCGTTGCATATTTCACTTCGTTTGTTCTCTTAGTTCGTTAGTTCTTTTAGTTCATTCGTTCCTTTAGTTCGTTAGGTCTTTTAGTTCGATTGGTCTTTTAGTTCGTATCGTTTACTCGTTCATGTCTAGGTTCATTACCAAATGAAACAAACTTGGTATGAATATGTGATAGCCATCAAATTCAACATTTCTATTAGTGCAGACACAAAAAGTCTCAAACCTAGTCTTAAACCAAGGAATCAAACCATAGCTTGGTAAATTTAGTTATTTTTGATCTCGTTCGTTTTGCTCCTACTCGCTGCAATGTCAATTGAACTAAAATGAACTAAAAGAACGAGAAATACTGAACTAGTTCATATAGTTCATGAGTGGGAATCGTTCAATTGAACTAGTTCGTTCATGAACTACCCAAGCCTAATAGAAATTCGGGCAATTGACATAGTTAACGTTGAAGAAACGCAATTAAACTTCTAAACATAAAGCTTTATGTCTCTGAATCTTAGATATTGTGGGTTAATGCACTTTGTATCCTTAAATATTGTTTGAATAGATTTTTCATTAAAAATGTATTTTACAAGCAAAGAAGAACTGAAAGAATATAAGATAAAAGTTTATGCAAGTTTACGCAAATGCAAGTTGCGATAATTGTGCAATTCCATGACGCCAACTTGACACTGTGCGCAAGAAAAGTTGGAATAAGTTCTTTCAATAGATAACTATTTTATACATATCTTAGTTATATAATTTTATATCGAACTATTTACTATTAATAATAGTAAGTATAATGTGTGTGTGAAAGTTTTAGTTATCTTTTCACATTTAAAGTTTTGAACAAAAAAGTATTTATAAGGCTTCATTTTTTTAAAGCAAAAATAATAACTAAAATTTGTCCCATAGTTTTTGAGTACAAAATAACCGGTAATTTTTGATTTTTAGTTTTTAAGGCAGAAATAAAAATGAAAGTTAAGATCAAGTTTACAGTTGAGGTAGATTTATTGTTGTGACATTGTTCTGTGAAACTCCTTATTAATATGCCAAAAAAAATTTTTGAAAAACAAATTTATAAATGCACCTGAAGCTCCCATTGGCAAAAAAATCGCTCATTGTAGTTATGTAAAATAAAAAAATCCCTTTTTAAGAAATTATTCTCTTAATATGCGGAATATGCAACACTTGATTTTCTCACGATCATACTCTCGCTCTCAAACTTTCAATAAAGCTACTCTCTGAGTTTTCTCCCTAGTGCAGCGATGGGTTCTATTCCAGATAGAACTCTACGCCACGTTACGTTGCGTAGCTTTACGATTGCATAATCGAGCCTTTACACTAAAATCGTTCTTATTCTAGAAAAGAAAGAGTGTATACAAAGAAGATGTTTCACTTCTTTACTGTATACACGGTATACTGTATCTTTTTTTGTTTATTATTGCAATTTGAGCAGCAAAAAAGTCGCGTGATTTCTTGTCTGCTTTTTTCTTTACTCAAATCAGTGAAAAACAAGTGAATAGACAAAAAAGCGAAACAACGCTGCTGAAACGCACTTTCAGAAACTGAAAGCTGCTTTATGCCGCGTAAAGCCACACTTGTTCGACTTTTTTGCAATTGTTTTCTACTGTTTTTCGTTGTCTTGTTTTTTTTTTTAGATAAAAAAGAAGTGCACAGAAAGAACAAAAAGCCTTGTTGCAAGTCGCCTGATTTCTTGTCTGCTTTTTTCTTTACTCAAATCAGCGGACAACAAGAGAATAGAGATAAAAGCGAAACAACGCTGCTGAAACGCACTTTCAGAAACTGAAAGCTGCGTTAAGCCGCGTAAAGCCACACTTGTTCGACTTTTTTCCAATTGTTTTCTACTGTTTTTCGTTGTCTTGTTTGTTTAGATAAACTTTTCGCTGTTTTTTTTTGTTCTTGATTTTTTTATTTTTACAATCGAAGCATCAAAACAGCCACATGATTTCGTGATTGTTGTAATTCGCCGAACCTTCACAGGCGCAGCTGCACCGCAACAACACAACGTGTGTTTGTTGTTGTTTATTCTTGTCGTTGTTGGTAAATTAGCGCATGAGACTGCGTACAACTCATGCTACGCTGAAGGTTTCTTGTTGGTAATTTTGCGTATGGTTTCGTCACCGACTGCTTTTTGTTTGTGTTTTTTATGCTACTAATTCCTGATTGCACTACGTATCCAACGATTTGTTGTTGTAAAAAAACAACAAATAAAAAAGAAAAAAACAACAACAACAAAATAAAGAACTACGTGTACGTATGTATTTTATTTGATTTTTTCTTGCTCTTCCCTTTTTTTTTGTTATTTAATGCATATAATAAGTACGCCATGTGTAAAATAAGACAAAACCATGCAAACCGTGCGAGCGAGCGAGAAAGCAACAATCGGCACGCCGAATAACGCTGCACAAGCTGCTTATTCAGCTGGCACTATACGCAGTTTGAACTTATTTCATATGATTGCATGTGCAGCGTTTTTCAGCTTTTCTTCTCGGTTCGGTTCGGTTCGGCAATAAGTCGGCACTATAAACGCACCCTTAAGCTCAAAATAAGCAATCATCAGTTATACAGTTATCAGTTATCAGTTATACATCAGTTGTACAGGTACTAATTAATTTCACAATATAAAGGATTGGCTTCATGTATAAAGGCAGTCAGAACCTATACAGATATCGAGGAGAACAGTTCTTAAAAAAGTAACGTAACAATGCCATACGACAACTGCGCTGTTTGTAAACAAGTAGTAAATCCCAAGCAATTACTAAAGAGTCCTTGTAAATGTACTTTCCACTATAATTGCTTGTGCTATGGATTACGCTCTTTGTAAATATTTTTATAGTATAAACAAAATTATATGGCTAACTTTTTTTTATTTTGGAAAAATAATTTAGAAAATACTTCATTTTTCTATGCTTTGCAAAAGCATAGTTAAACTGTTTTGGATTTACTGAACTTAATAATGTATTTCAACAAAACTTTCATTTTAATTTTATAGAGAAAAAATAACTCCATCATGCTCTCATGAGTGGTGTCTTAGCTCTTATGCGTTGGTAACAGAACAAGAAATAGATGACAACATAGCGGATTTAATTAAGCTGGAGGATGGACTATGCAAAAGTTTGGATGACTTAGGTCCACTTAAACTTCAGCTGAGGCAGAGCAAAGGCATTGTGGAACGAATGGTTGAACTCATTAATCAACTTGATCTAAACGCATATAATTCAAGCAAACAACTAAGGTTGGTGGATAACTTAAAAAAAGTTGCGAATAGCTCGAACAAACATCAGACTCTACAAGATATAAATATGGCTCAACAAAAAAATGCAATCGGACATTCCTTCAACGTACTCAGTCCACTGGATAAATGTGGAATTAATTTAGGGAGTTTAAATTCTGAACAGAAATCAGTTGAAGAAACAAAAATTTTGAATAACACACAAACTACTACAAATATACGTAGTCTGGAGGAATATCAGACTCTAAATGCTTTAGATATTGATAATTTACATGTAGAAAAGACACAAATAAATCAGCATAGTTCAGAAAATTTAGAGAATTTGAAAGAATTAAATTATAAAGTAAACTCAAGTGAAGAACAAAAACGTTTCGAAGAGTTTATGAACATTGCAGAGAAGATGCAGAAAAAAATGTCACTTTTGGAACTTAACATACGCTTGGATCGTATTGAGAAAAATGTGGAGAGTTTGAACAAACAAATGACACCAGCTGAAGTTAACACCAAAAACTCATATGATCAGCAAGAAGAACGATGGAATCAGTTGGATAATATTGGGGAGAATTTGATGAAAAAAATTAATCGACTGGATGATAGAGTTAAAAACTTAACAAAGAAAAAACAAAAAGCGTCGAAACATGCAGATCAAGATCGAATTGAGATAACATTGGAAAATTTACGCAAACTAATGACTCCAGCTGAAGTTAGCTCAAAGAATTTAGACGAACAGCAAAATCGCTTGGATCAGCCTGTTGAAGCTGAGCGCTCCTCAATTTTAACGAAAAATGAATGTGTTTTTAATGCAGGCAGACTTTAAATAATCAATGATTGTCATTGACTTACATTCAAGTGACGTCACCAAACAATAACAATTACTCAATTTAAAGTTAGCTTTAACGATTAAGATTAAAATAAAAAAAAAATCGCAACCTATTTTTCATCTAAGAATCTTATTTACATCGAGTGTTGTAAGCATTAAGGGGAGTTAATGGAAACCAAATAAAATAGAACATACAACACAGAAGTTTGAAAAATTAAAAAAAATGTTAATATTCCCAACGTTACTTGGGACTTTATTGCAATGTAATTGTTTTTTTATATTCTTTTTTTCAAATACAATATCTGTAAGAAAATTATAACATTTCTCAGTATTTATAGAGGTAAAACTAAATTTTCGTAAGTGATCACACCCCAGCTCCACCTATTGGGTCCAAATGTGCTTCAGAGACTTTAATATTTATTAAATATTATATGTAGGTATTATATTACATAAATATTATGTAAAAAAAATGCATAAAATAATATATAATATATTACTTTGGTCAATAAACATCAGTTTTTAATTTTCATAAGTTTTTTCTACTCAAGCCGACTTAGGTGATTTTACTATTTTTTTTTCTCGGTGCAGAAAACACCAAATGCAAAAGCAAAAAAAAAAAGAAACAAAAAAAGTAAAATTAATTAAAATTATTAAAGGGTTTTCCATTAAAGACTTGACAACTTTTTTTTAATAAAAAACTATTTGAGATATTTCAAAAAATGTATTTTCGGCTTTAAGTACAATCAAAACATTTATGAATGGAACTCGACTTCATTCATATGGCCACCGCAGGCACGTTGGACCCAATTTTCGATTGAAGTAGCCCCAAAGAAAATAGTCAAGAGGTGTTAAATCGCACGAACGAGGCGGCCAATCGACTGGCCCATTTCTTGAGATAACACGCTCATCAAACTTACTCTTCAATAAATCGATTGTAACGTGTGTTGTGTGGCTTGTGGCACCGTCCTGTTAGAACCACATGACGTCCAATTCCATATCTTCCAATTCGGGCCAAAAATAATCGGTAATCATGGCGCGATAACGATGGCCATTTATAGTAACGTTATGATCGTTATCGACAACCAAAAAATATGGCCCAATGACGCGGCCGGTATGCAAACGGCACCAAACAGTTATTTTTTGTGGATGAAGTGGTGATTCATGAAGCACATGTGAATTTTCACCCGACCAATAACGCATATTTTGCTTATTGACGAACCGATTGAGCCAAAACTGAGCTTCGTCACTGAATATGATTTTGCGATGAAATTCATCATCTTGGCGCATCTTTTCCAGAGCCCAATCGGAGAACGTACGTCGCTTCAAATGGTCCATCGGCTTCAATTCTTGAGTCAGCTTGAGCTTGTATGGGTGTAAGCCAAGATTCTTACGCAAATTTCGCCATAAATTGGTCTGGGCGATGCCCAATTCTTGAGAACGCCGTGGAATTGACTGTTTTGGATGGTTTGCTACGAACGCCTGAACGTCAGCGATATTTTCGACATTTCGACCAACCAGTTATCTCACTGGCACGGCAACATAACACAACAAATATGTAGACTCAAAATTTTGTACTAAACTTGGTATTGTTTATTTATTCATTCGGTCTACTGATTAATATCTTACAGACAATATTAGAGTTTACTTATATACAAAAATTAGTTAAATAAGATAAATAGATTAAGTCTAAAACGGTTTTCATCTACGTTAAAGTTTAAAATTGGTGAAATAATATTACATAACCTTGGACTTCTTGCGACTGGCTCATTAAATGCATAATTTGTCACATGCGTCGATTCTGTAAATAAACGATTTGTTCTTAGATCTCTTGGCGGATCATAAAGTCTAAAAAGGTCAGAAAGATCGGAGCAGACCATTTTTCCACTTAATAAATTATAAACAAACATTAAAGAAAAAAAAACGATCTTATATCTGCTAATGACTGTAATCCCAGTTGCTTACGCCTAGCTACATATGATGGAATATCACTTGACCAGCGCATTTTTGAAAATGTCTATCTGGTAAAACATTTTTGTATTCTCTCAATACGTTCAGAACTTATATTGTAATACGGATTCCAAACTACCGAACAGTAATCAAGTCTACTACGGACCAGAGATACGTACAAAGCTTTAAGAGACCTATGGTCACTAAAGTCTGTGTATTTCTCTTAATAAAGCCTATCATGGAATACGCCTTTGAAATTATAAAATCTATATGGGCTTTAAAATTTAATTTAGAGTAAAAAAAAAACACCTAAATCCTTTATTTCATCATTTCGATTGAGACAATTATTGTTTATGCAGTATTGAAATGTAATCTTATATATTAATACGCAAACATCGAATGTTGTCGTACACTTTTTCAATATTTATTTTAGAATAAGGACAATGAAACGTACATCATTCGAAAGGTACTGCACCATAGATGTGCCGAATTATATTAGATTTTAAATTGATGACCTTTGACCCGAAATATTAACGTTGAAAGTTTTTATTAATTTTAGTTAGGGATCTCAGAACTGGGAAGAGGTAGAATCAAGAATGAGGTATCGGATGAAAGGTCTAGCTGCACAATATGATTGAATATTATATTGGTGACCTTTGACCTCAAATATGAGCGGAAAAGAGAATTTATTAAATAAAAGCTAAACTGTAAGAGATGGAAAAACATGATATAAGAGAGAAATTTAGACATTCATAAGATGTGCAAAAAGTACTTTGATGTTTTTCACCATCGTTTACGGTTACCTTACAATAGGCACTTTTTCATGTAACAAGTGTCAATATATATTGTGATGGTAGAATTGTTTACAAATAGTAAATTTTGAAAAATTTCCGTTATTTTGACATCAAAATTATTGTGATATCTCGAAAACTATAATTGTTCTCAGTACAACGTTTTTTGTATGAAAATTCGTTGATTGAGAAAAATAACGGTATGCAAAAACTTTTTTGCTAATATTTTCCACGAATAGTATGTTATTAAATTTCCCGTTATTATGACAACAAAGGTACTGCAATATTTCGAAACCTGTAGATTTTTTCCATGCAATGCATTTCTTAAAGCAATGTCATTGCCTCAGAATGAGAAAAAAACAATTGCTATTTCAAATTTTGATTTGGCAAGCAAATATCTCAGCCATTTTTCAATCGATTTTCATTAAATTTTCTTTGTCTGAAAGTTTAATTAAATGACTTTGGAGAAAAAGGAAAAGATTTACCGTTATCTTACCAATTCAATTTCTTATGTTGTTTTCAAAAACACTCTAAAATATTAAATTTTTACTCAAAAATTAGACCAGACATTCTTTTTTTGTAATTTTATTTTTTGTTTTCTATTTTCTTCTCTCACACTCTTTCATATAACATATCATTTATTTGCAAAAATTGCTTCATTTTGACACATAATTTAATAAAGTGTTTCTATCATCGAAAATCATGAGAGTACCCCCTATGATTTTTTTAATGAAAATTAAATTTTTCAAAATGTTGTTTTTGTATTTTTTACAAAGTTCTACAGCTTAAAAAATAATTTCTGTGAAAAATTTTTTCAAATATTTCAAACCACTCCAAAGTTATATACAGAAATCTATGTTTTAAGCCATTTCCTTATCTACTTTATATATTGTCTTTATATAAATACGCAAACATCGAATGTAGTGGTACACTTTTTTAAAATTTATAATAAAAAAAAAGATACAGTGTACCGTGTATACAGTAAAGAAGTGAAACTTCTTCTTTGTATACACTCTTTCTTTTCTAGAATAAGAACGATTTTAGTGTAAAGGCTCGATTATGCAATCGTAAAGCTACGCAACGTAACGTGGCGTAGAGTTCTATCTGAAATAGAACCCATCGCTGCACTAGGGAGAAAACTCAGAGCATAGCTTTATTGAAAGTTTGAGAGCGAGAGTATGATCGTGAGAAAATCAAGTGTTGAATATTCCGCATATTAAGAGAATAATTTCTTAAAAAGGGATTTTTTTATTTTACATAACTACAATGAGCGATTTTTTTGCCAATGGGAGCTTCAGGTGCAATTATAAATTTGTTTTTCAAAAATTTTTTTGGCATATTAATAAGGAGTTTCACAGAACAATGTCACAACAATAAATCTACCTCAACTGTAAACTTGATCTTAACTTTCATTTTTATTTCTGCCTTAAAAACTAAAAATCAAAAATTACCGGTTATTTTGTACTCAAAAACTATGGGACAAATTTTAGTTATTATTTTTGCTTTAAAAAAATTAAGCCTTATAAATACTTTTTTGTTCAAAACTTTAAATGTGAAAAGATAACTAAAACTTTCACACACACATTATACTTACTATTATTAATAGTAAATAGTTCGATATAAAATTATATAACTAAGATATGTATAAAATAGTTATCTATTGAAAGAACTTATTCCAACTTTTCTTGCGCACAGTGTCAAGTTGGCGTCATGGAATTGCACAATTATCGCAACTTGCATTTGCGTAAACTGCATAAACTTTTATCTTATATTCTTTCAGTTCTTCTTTGCTTGTAAAATACATTTTTAATGAAAAATCTATTCAAACAATATTTAAGGATACAAAGTGCATTAACCCACAATATCTAAGATTCAGAGACATAAAGCTTTATGTTTAGAAGTTTAATTGCGTTTCTTCAACGTTAACTTCTATTAGTTGCATTGAGCAAGGTCGTACTGTAGTTACTTTTTCTCCATACAAACATTTTTGACTCTACACTAATAGTTCGGGTGTAGAATTAAATGCTAAGAAATTTTCGTTTCTACAGCATACTACGCTTTATTCAAGAATGATAGAAAAATAGATTACGCATTGCGCAGGTCCGTTATGTTGTTTACTTTTCATTTTGACATTTCTAGCTACGAACAAAGTATTTTTTACGATCATGACGTCACGCTAGACCAAGTTTGTTTCTTGAATCTTTTGCCATTGTTTCATATTTGTTCACATTTTTAACAAGACTTGACAGAAAGCCATATCGTAAGCTCATATCGTAAGTCTATTGTAACGTAGATGCGCAGATCGTAGAAAATTATTTTTACTATCTGCGCAATCTATTTTTCTATCATTCTTGGGCTTTATTCATAAACATTTTTTCATTCGCTGCTCATGTTTGTAAGGTTTGTGTCTGAACTAAAGAAAATCTCTACAAAAATTAAGAATTCCAATGGATTTGCAATGGCCGCCACATAAAAAAAATGCTGCAAAGGGCGCATATGGAGCATGTCTTTGATATTAAACGAAAAGACAAACAAAAAACATGGTTGCGAAAATGTTTATGAATAGCGTTTTCTTGTTTAAAGTTGCACTGCCTCTAAAATGTGTTTATGAATAAGGCTGTTATATTTTCCCGCTAGGAGCGCTGTTTATTTTCCCGCTGCGCATCTACAGCAAAAGTAGTTTGATTAATTGGTATGTAGACAAAATTTATTTATGAAGGGCTTAGCTCATCATATAGCACGGTTGCTTTATAAAACTGATATTGCAGGTTCGATACTCAGCGCTGACAAAGAAATTTTTTTCAGTCTTTTATACAATGTATATCTCTCTCATTCTATCTACTGTACAACATATCTTTCTTCTCTATCGTGTAACGAAATGAAGTAAATTGACCTTGAAATTTCACTCCTCAATATTCTCATTCAAATTTCGAAGCGCCGCCTAAGAAGTTTCACTTCAAAAAGGAAATGAAACTTTCATCATTCGAAAGGTACTGTGCCACAGACATGCCGAATAATAAAAATAACAAAAAAAAATTTAATATATTATGTGATTATTACATTTTAAAATAATTGTATGCATTCTCATACTCATGGCTGTATTTTGAATCTCTCTGCCTTTCTTAAGCGAAAGAAATTCCAAAATATTCATACCGTTCCGATACTGTGGAGAGAGCCGTTGCAAGAACCAAAATTCATCAATCATTCAACGGCGTTGCATAGAATTATTACTTGGAGTGTATATGAGGCACGACAAATATGATAAAACAAAAATTATACTGTTAGGAAAAATTTAATTTTACAACAATAAAAAATGAATTGAATCTTTGTCCTCAGGGAACCCCTTGATTAAAGTAACCAGAATGCACTAAAGGTTAAAGCAAAAAAAAAATTAAATTAAAATTAAAATAAGGACAAGTATTAGAACAAGGATTATAATAAGGATTAGAAAAAGGATAAGAACAAAGATGTGGACAAAGATTAGGACCAGAAATAAGATAAGGAGTAGGACGAAGATTAGAGTATAGAATTGGACAAGTATTAAGACAAGAGTTCTGCCAAGAATTGGGAAGATTGCTTCGACAAGGACAAGGAAGATTGAGACATACCCAAAACAATATTTGGGGCAAGATTGGGAAAAGTATAATGACAAGAAAAAGAACAAAGATAAGTACAATTAGTATAAAGATTTAGAAAGGAAGTGGGGCAAAAATTAGGAAAGGATTTGAACAAGACTAAGGTCAGAGCTTTGTACATGGATTAAAACAAGAATTTGGACCTGAAGTAGGTCAATTATTAGAACACATATAAGAATAAGAATATGAATAAAGGTAAGTTTCGGAACGAATTCAAGGATAATGACAAAAATAAAGATAGACTGTCACGTCAAAATTTACTGATGCGTGTACGATAAAGCCATCTTCTTTTCAACTTTGCCAAGCTTTTTTTAAAAAAAAAAACAAAAAAAAAAAATAAGAGAAAAATCGATATTGGTTGGTCGAATTTCGACCACAGGCAATACTAGTCTTATATATTAATACGCAAACATCAAATGTTGTCGTACACTTTTTCAGTATTTATTTTAGAATAAGGACGATGAAACGTATATCATTCGAAAGGTACTGCACCATAGATGTGCCGAATTATACTAAATTTTAAATTGATGACCTTTGACCCGAAATATTAACGTTGAAAGTTTATATTAATTTTAGTTAGGGATCTCAGAACTGGGAAGAGGTAGAATCAAGAATGAGGTATCGGATGAAAGGTCTAGCTGCACAATATGATTGAATATTAGATTGGTGACCTTTGACCTCAAATATGAGCGGAAAAAGAGAATTTGTTAAATAAAAGCTAAACTGTAAGAGATGGAAAAACATGATATAAGACAGAAATTTAGACATTCATAAGATGTGCAAAATATACTTTGATATTATTCACCATCGTTTACGGTTACCCTACAATAAGCACTTTTTCATGTAACAAGTGTCAATATATACTGTGATGGTAGAATTGCTTACAAATAGTAAATTTTGAAAAATTTCCGTTATTTTGACATCAAAATTATTGTGATATCTCGAAAACTATAATTGTTCTCAGTACAACGTTTTTTGTATGAAAATTCGTTGATTGAGAAAAATAACGGTATGCGAAAACTTTTTTGCCAATATTTTCCACGAATTGTATGTTATTAAATTTCCTGTTATTATGACAACAAAAGTATTGCAATATTTCGAAACCTGTAGATTTTTTCCATGCAATGCATTTCTTAAAGCAATGTCATTGCCTCAGAATGAGAAAAAACAATTGATATTTCAAATTTTGATTTTGCAAGCAAATATCTCAGCCATTTTTCAATCGAATTTCATTAAATTTTCTTTGTCTGAAAGTTTAATTAAATGACTTTGGAGAAAAAAGAAAAGATTTACCGTTATCTTACCAAATTCAATTTCTTATGTTGTTTTAAAAAAAACTCTAAAATATTCAATTTTTGCTCAAAAATTAGACCAGACATTCTTTTTTTGTAGTTTTATTTTTTGTTTTCTATTTTCTTCTCTCACACTCTTTCATATAACATATCATTTATTTGCAAAAATTGCTTCATTTTTTATAATTTAATAAAGTGTTTCTATCATCGAAAATCATGAGCTACCCCCTATGATTTTTTTAATGAAAATTAAATTTTTCAAAATGTTGTTTTTGTATTTTTTACAAAGTTCTACAGCTTAAAAAATAATTTCTGTGAAAAATTTTTTCAAATATTTCAAACCACTCCAAAGTTATATACAGAAATCTATGTTTTAAGCCATTTCCTTATCTACTTTATATATTATCTTTATATTTATACGCAAACATCGAATGTAGTGGTACACTTTTAAAAATTTATCATAAAAAAAAGGGAATGAAACTTTCATCATTCGAAAGGTACTGTGCCACAGATATGCCAAATAATAAAAATAACAAAAACTAGTAAGAAATGATCTTCGACTGGGCCGAAGTTAAAATACCCCCACGGCCGAACCAAAGTATATTCAAAGTCTTAAGCAATCAATAAAATGTTTATCTGTAAAAACGTTTTCGTTATATTTTTAACAGAAAATATTCGCTTTTGTTTTTTGATAAAATGGCTTTGTATGGGAGGAGGGCGTGGTTTTCACCCAATTTGGTTGAATTCCATACACATAGTATACGTTATATATCAAAGTTCATATGCAAAATTTCAAGTCCATACATTAATTTTTGTGGATTTTAGAGAAATTTTACCTTTTTGATAAAGTCACTTTGTATGGGAGGTAGGTGTGGTTTTCATCCGATTTGATTGAATTTCATACTTAGAGTGTATTTTGAACATCAAAACTCATATGCAAAATTTCAAGTCCATATATTAATTTTTGTTGAATTCTAGGAGATTTTACCGTTTTGATAAAGTCGCTTTGTATGGGAGGTAGGCGTGGTTTTCCTCCGATTTGGCTCATTTACGAACTTAACCTTCATTTTTTAGATAAAAGCTTAAATATAGAATTTCGTGATGATAGCTTTAAAATTACGGCTGGAATCGTGATCACAGACAGACGGACAGACGGACAGACAGACGGACATGGCTAAATCAACTCGGGTGGTGATGCTGATCAAGAATATATATACTTTTCTATACCTACCACGCCTCCTTATGGGCGTTACAAACGGAGTGACAAAATTAATATCCCCCATTTACGTTTTTTAAACGTGGGGGTATAAAAATTTAATATATGTATTATGTGATTATTACATTTTAAAATAATTGTATGCATTCTCATACTCATGGCTGTATTTTGAATCTCTCTGCCTTTCTTAAGCGAAAGAAATTCCAAAATATTCATACCATTCCGATACTGTGGAGAGAGCCGTTGCAAGAACCAAAATTCATCAATCATTCAACGGCGTTGCATAGAATTATTACTTGGAGTGTATATGAGGCACGACAAATATGACAAAACAAAAATTATACTGTTGGGAAAAATTTAATTTTACAACAATAAAAAATGAATTGAATCTTTTTGTTTTTGCTTTGTGAATAAAATAGAGCCGCGCTCTAGATCAACGACCACGGGAATGCAGCTAGTGTCTTTCAGGGAACCCCTTGATTAAAGTAACCAGAATGCACTAAATGTAAAAGCAAAAAAAAAAAGATACAGTATACCGTGTATACAGTAAAGAAGTGAAACTTCTTCTTTGTATACTCTTTTTCTCTTCTAGAATAAGAACCATTTTAGTGTAAAGGCTCGTTTATGCAATCGTAAAGCTACGCAACGTAACGTGGCATAGAGTTCTATCTGGAATAGAACCCATCGCTGCGCTAGGTTACGTTACGATTTCACTAACCACTTACACTTATTTTTCATAAGATAAATTTACGATTGCATAATCGAACCTTAAAGGCAAAGAGAGAACTTTTTAAGCAAAAGAAATTCAATAAAAAGTTTTTATAAAAAAATATTCTGTTTATTTAATATTCATTTGTATGGACCTATGGCCGAAAAGCAATTAACTTGATAACCAATTTGCGTCGTATTTACATATAGATGTGAATGCAGAATACAACTTGATATATTTTTAGTTCAACATATATATGTACGTATTAATATTACTTATATCAAACATATCATACTTACTATTATTAATAATATTTCGATATAAAATTATATAACTACAATATGTTTAAAATAGTTATCTATTGAAAGACATTATTCCAACTTTTCTTGCGCACAGTGTCAAGTTAGCGTCATGGGCGACAGCATATGCTTCATGAATTTGGGTTTTTATATAATTTTATATCGCAATATTATGAATAATAATATAATATGTGTAATATGAGCAAAATTCATAGAGGTTATAATAATATATTGAATTAAAGATATACCAACGTTGGTATTCTAAAAAAATATTGGCATGGCAGCCCTAGTATGAGAGTTTACTTTGCGAAAATCATAATGCGCTCAGGGCAACTCTCTTATTCACTTCTGCTTCGCTGAATCTTTCTCTCTTCTACCCGAGTCATGGCAACCCCCCTGTCTACCACACATAGAACGTAATCAGCACACAATCTGCGGCTTTTGCCACCCAGCGGTAATCGAAGCGTTTCAAAAGCCCTAAACAAGCGCTTCTGCCATAGCGCTTCACACATCTGAAGCGCTTTTTAAGTAAACCAAATTCATATTAAAATTTATATTGGATATCCTAGGATGAAAGCGCTTCTTAACAAACAAATAGTTAAAAAGCTCTTTAAAAAAAAACAAAAAACAAAGCGAGAAAATGATTTCATGTGCGAGGATTGAACTCGCACCGCTCGCATTACAATCAAATGTCTTACTGCTGTGCTATTTTCCGCTGTTTTTGTTATGAACAAAATGTGTATAAAAACATGAGCTCCACAACTCTGAACTCTGAAAACCACATCGCTATTTCTAGGAACGCTTTCTATTTTCCCGCTGGGCATCTACAGCAAAAGTAGTTTGATTAATTGGTATATAGAGTAAGTGTATATATGAATAGTTTAGCTTGTTGGATAGAGTGTTGTCTTTGCAATCGATAGTTTGCAAGTTCGATCCTCAGCGGTGACAAGTAAATTTTTTAAGTCTTTTATACAATGTATACCTCTCTCATTCTCTCTACTGTAAAACATATCTTTCTTCTCTATCGTGTAACGAAATGAAGTAAATTGACCTTGAAATTTCACTCCTCAATATTCTCATTCAAATTTCGAAGCGCCGCCTAAGAAGTTTCACTTCAAAAAAAAATTAAATTAAAATTAACATAAGGACAAGTATTAGAACAAGGATTATAATAAGGATTAGAAAAAGGATAAGAACAAAGATGTGGACAAAGATTAGGACCAGAAATAAGATAAGGAGTAGGACGAAGATTAGAGTATAGAATTGGACAAGTATTAGGACAAGAGTTCTGGCAAGAATTGGGAAGATTGCTTCGACAAGAACAAGGAAGATTGAGACATACCCAAAACAATATGTGGGGCAAGATTGGGAAAAGTATAATGACAAGAAATAGAACAAAGATAAGTACAATTAGTATAAAGATTTAGAAAGGAAGGGGGGCAAAGATTAGGAAAGGATTTGAACAAGGCTAAGGTCAGAGCTTTGGACATGGATTAAAACAAGAATTTGGACCTGAAGTAGGTCAAATATTAGAACACATATAAGAAAAAGAATATGAATACACTAAGGGAAAAAAATATTAAATTTATCCAAAAACTTCTTTAATTTATCCAAAAAGCGAGTCATTTGTGCACCAATAACGCATTTGCTTAAATCGACTACGTAAATATTTAAATTTTATTTAAATACTTTTTCAATTAAATAAAATATTAAAATATTTAAACGGAATTAATAAAAAATATATTAAAATTATGCACGAATATATTTAAATATTTTTCAAATATTTACTATTTGAAAATAAAACTATCGCATTTAAAGAAAATTTATATAAAAATATTGAAATTGAAAAACAATTTATTTGAATATTTCCCACGAGCTGCGTCCATATGAAACGCCATTTATGGTATATTTTATTTTCTTTTTGTGAAAATATGATTTGTGAGTCAGGTGGTGAGTGCGATGCATGATGAAATCATGTAGATTGGAGTGACATTCTTGACAAAATACCGAGTTGTCACTCCACCTTACATGAATTCATAATGCATCGCACTCACCACCGCACTCACAAATCATATTTACCAAATATGCATACTATATTACTCTTGCAACAATAACTAAATGAGAACTATAAGAACTGCAAAGGCAAGAAATAAACTGCAGGAACAGAGTGCGATGTTGCTTGTCGGAGTATGTGTGTACGTGTGCGATGCTGTTGCTGCTTGCTTGTATGGAAAATGTTTGTACGTGTGTGGTATAAATAAAATTCAAATACGGGAAAAAAACGAGTTGTAAGGAAAACATTTGATTTATCCACGTAAATATTTGAATAAAATTTATACTCAGGCGTGGATAATGCTAATATGCGTTATTTCCCTTAGTGTAAAGGTGAGTTTTGGAACTAATTCAAGGATAATGACAAAAATAAAGATAGACTGTCACGTCAAAATTTACTGATGCGTCTACGATAAAGCCATATTCCTTTCAACTTTGCCAAGCTTTTTTTTAAAAAAAAACAAAAAAAAAAAAAGAGAAAAATCGATATTGGTTGGTCGAATTTCGACCACAGGCAATACTAGTTGTATTTATTTTTTTAGCATAAGATATTACATGACATTTACTTATATTAAGAAAAATGTTATTGTTAATACACCAACTATGCAAGTTTAATAAATCCTTTTGAAGATTTAAACAGTCTGAAATGCTGATGACTTGTTTGAATAGCTTGACATCATCTGCAAACATTAGGCATCTAGATTGTTTTATGGACAATGGTAGATCGTTTTTAAATATTAAGAATATAATAGGTCCACAGTGTGAGTCCTGGCGAACTCCAGAAGCAACATTTATAGTATCCGATATAAACGAGTCAATTCCGACAAACAATTTTCTATCACTAAGATAACTTTTGAAAAAATTTAATAGGGGATCAAGAATTCCAAATTTTTGTATTTTTTTAAGAAGAATATCATGATCTATTTTGTCGAAAGCTTTAGCAAAATCAGTGTAGATAACATCTAACTGAGAGCGCTTTTCTATTGCTCTTGAGATATTACTTATTTGTAATTATCATTAAATTTGAGCAAGTATATTTTCCGGGTATGAAGCCGTGTTGGCTGTCACATAAAAACTCTTTTATATGTAAGTATAGTTTGTTCTTAATTATTTTTATTATTTATTGAGATGCTAAGCGAGAAAGCTTTATAGCATTTTAAAAAAAAATCAACAATTTGCTTGATTAACTTAAATACTATACAATTCATTATACATTAGATTATTAATTTAAAGGATTTCAGATTTTATATATAATAGTAAAAATAAATTGCCAGGTATGATGTAAGGTTGTATATATTCCGGATCAACATCTTGATATTAATAGATCAATTGATTAGAGCAGTGCTTATATATGTGAAACTGATAACCAAGTTCTACATATAATATGTGTAGAAACAGGGATTAGAGCAAAGCTCACATATGCAAGGCTAGACGGACGGGGTCTACCTCCGGCATATGCCAGGCGAGACGGAGATGGTCTCGCTCTGGATAATCATGTGTGAATTTAATCAACTTGGTGTAAAATTCCAGGTATGATGTGAAGTTGCATATTCCGGATCACATCTTGATATTTACTATGTCAATTGATTAGAGCATCACTCCCTTATGTGAGACTGATAATCAAATACTATTCTGATGTATGTATGTAGATTCATGTAAACAGGGATTAGAGCAAAGCTCACTTATGCAAGGGTAGACGGACGGGGTCTACCTCCGGCATATGCCAGGCAAGACGGAGATGGTCTCGCTCTGGATAATCATGTGTGAATTTAATGAACTTGGTGTAAAATTCCAGGTATGATGTGAAGTTGCATATTCCGGATCACATCTTGATATTTACTATGTCAATTGATTAGAGCATCACTCCCTTATGTGAGACTGATAATCAAATACTATTCTGATGTATGTATGTAGATTCATGTAAACAGGGATTAGAGCAAAGCTCACTTATGCAAGGGTAGACGGACGGGGTCTACCTCCGGCATATGCCAGGCAAGACGGACGTGGTCTCGCTCTGGATAATAATGTTTAAATTTAATCAGCTTGTTAGTATTGCCAAACATAGCCAGGAAAATATAAAGTATTCTTGGGAGAGCATAATTCAAATCAACCTCGGTACTGGAGATATTCTAGAATTTTAAGTTTAATTAAGTATATGGATTCATTTAAAGAAATTACATCTGAAACAAAATTAAAGTCACAACAAGCACTTCTCAGCGGTTCATTTTGCAAGTAGTTTGTTCTACAAAAGTTCATGTAAAGGAACTCAAAAGATCTTCTAGGACGAATAGGAACATTAAAGTAAATTTTACTTAATAAATATGTACATACATTAAGTACATTACTATGTACTATACATTAAGCATAGTTCTGCGATTTTTTACTTTCTGCGAAGTAGGAAGATTTAATAGCTGTAATCGATATTCATAAGGTGGAAGATGAAAGTCAGTTCTGCAGTATAAATTGCTTAAGCAGAACAGAAGAAATTTTTTCTGAACTGATTAAATATCGTCAATGTAACAACCATATCGTGGACACCATACAATTGAGGCATATTCTAAGATAGGCCGCACTAGTGAAGTGAACAAAGATTTCGTAACAAGGGGATCATTAAACTCTTTTGCCCATCGTTTGATAAATCCTAGGGTACTATTCGCTCTATTTATTATTTTAGTTATATGAATATGAAAGCGAAGTTTAGAATCCATGGTAACTCCAAGATCATGGAAACTATCTAAAGATTCTAATATGTAATCGCAGATTTTGTACGTGCTTCTAAGCCATGGCTTACGCGAGAAGGCCATGTGCTTACATTTTTTCATATTGAGATTCATATGATTCATTTTGCACCAGTTATAAAGATTATTGATGTCAATTTGTTAGAGTTTGGCGTCATTTTCATTTTTGAAAGAAAGAAATAGTTTGACGTTGTCAGCGTACATCAAGACGTTAGAATGCATTATTATAGTTGGCAAATCATTTATGAAAATTAGAAAGAGAAGAGGACCGATGTGACTCCTGAGGTAACCGGGAACTCGTAAGATTTCACGAGTTTAAATAAAACAGATTAAGTTCCATTACTGAGATACGATTCAATCCACCTCAGCAGCTGTATGGGAAATCCGATAAGAGATAATTTTAAAATTAAGAGGTTGTGATTTACAACATCAAAAGCTTTACTAAAATCCGTATATATGACATCTGTCTGAAGACCTTTTCCAAAATTCTCTATGGTCTTAGATGTAAATTCAAGTAGGTTAGTGAAATGTCGATTTTCCAGAGAGAAATCCATGTTGACATGGAGACATCAAACACTTTACACTATGTGATAATTGTGATGTAACAATTGCCTCAAAAAGTTTGGGCAAAGTACTTAATTTAGCAATTCCGCGATAATTATCAATTAAAGACCTGTTACCAAATTTATGCAACGGAATAATAAACTAGGTCGTAGCAGTCGCTTAGCAAACACTTACGCGTTTGCTAGCTAGCCACATAAATTGGTACGTTGTGAAGGCAATTTAATTGAGTTGCTAGCTCCAATAGATTTTTCTAAAAACTATATAAGCAAAGATATTAAATAGGTTTTGTTATTTCAATTAAATGGGGATTCTACTTTTTGTCAATAAAATTACCAGATCTCAAACATTCAATTACAAAAAAGTGTCAATATATTTAAGTTGAAATACAATACTTTATTTTATTCTTGGCGTTTTTTAACCAATTCTTTTTTTTATTTATTGTCTTATCATAAAGAATAGCCTATCATAAAGAATAGAACATAAATTCCCTTTCTCTTATATCGAAAACTACTTGATTAATCCTTGCGATTTTTACTATTAATGGCATAAGCAAGTTGTAGTGGAAATTTCTTGCGACTAAAATTGGTTGATCCTTTTTTGAATGATACCACTACGGAATAAATAAGTAGAACATTTAAATTGTTGTATTTTGGTCCAGAATAATTGGGAAACTTGATCATAATGCACAAAGGAAATTTCTCTATAAATTGGCCACTTTTGTAATTGTTATAGACAATTTCAACAACCTCACTTACGGCCCATTGCATAGTCCTACTAATAGACACAGATTTTGACTCATTAATTTAAGTCTCAATTTTTGGCTTAAACCTCTTTCATCGTCGGAGGAGTCTGACAACGCTCGTGGGTGTGTAAAGCATTGATGATTGTCACAGCACTGCCAACATTTTTCACCTTCTTAATGTTGTATTCTTCCATTTCAGCGTTTTTTGTGATTATTCCCGTTAAAAATTTTCAAAAAATGTGTCCAAAAATTTACCGGAAGTTTGCCGTTTACAAACAATTTGGTCACAAAGGAACAAATGGCAACAATAAGTTCACAAATGCGGTAAATGGTCGTCAAACGTGATCAACTGCCACCCCAGAGGTCCCGGGTTCGAATTCCAGCTAGGCCATGATCCTACGCTTTGACCTTTCGCGTTTGCAATTTTCTTTCATTAAGTAATCAGCTGAAATTGAAAACTCATCAATATTTGCGACTTGGAGTCATAGTTTGTGGATGAGATTGCCTTATTACTTGAATTGAATTGAATTGAATTGATTGCCCCTTCGCTCACACTAATCTACCACCCCATTTCGAACCAAAGCAGACTTGACTGAATAGGTATTACACCTAAAAACCTTGGTTCAAAGCTTAAAAAAAAATGATAAGGTTATGTATGTTATACTCTGAAGTACAAATCATACTCCATTATGTGTGTCAAATTAAGTAAATTAAACAATACAATAGAAAGCTTACGTTTTATTATAAAATTGACGTTATTAATGCTATAGAACTTACAAAAAATAATAACTTTACATTAGGAAATAATTGTGTACAAATAAATGTACACACTAAAATAATCAAAAATTATGAATAAAATCATAATATATATCAATCAATACAAGTACAAGTAAGTAACTTTCAATGATGCATTATCTACATTAGCGAAGATTGTCAAAAAATATTCAATAATAATGGAAATATTGGATTACAGGGGGTGCCGAATTAGTCAGGGGCCGGATTACCGGGGGTCCAGTGTAAAAAAAAGATGAACGCTGATTGTTGATTAAAAATTTGATTTGTAGACAGTTCTTCTAATGATACTCTTAATAAACATTAAACATCTCTATTCAAATGCTGAGTGCTCCCTCTTGATGCTTCTGAATATACGAAACCGTCTAGTGCAGTTTTAATGAACTAAATGTTGACAATATTTAAAAACATTTCTAAGTCTATGTTTATCCTAGATTCTAGATCCTAGGACCTACAAATTAGAATATCGTGATACAGGCCCGTAGCCAGGATTTACCTAAGGGGGGGGGGGGTTTGGATTAAAAAAAAATATCGATAGGTTTTGATATCGATAAATGAAGAGGTATTTTTTATATAATTACCAGAAAGATGGGAAAAATGAGTTTGTGGCTAGTGGCTAGAAATGGATAATACTTTGAAAAATGAATTTGTAACAAATTTTTCACAATAAAGCGACAAATTTGAAAAAAAAACACTAAAACTTTTTTGTACACCAAATACATAAAACAAAAATTAATTTTTTATTTTTGTTTATTTCACTGAGTTACAAAATGACACTTTATAAAAGGTGCAGAGTTCTCGATAGTCAATCCCAAATGCATTTTGGCTGGTGATTTCAAATATGGACTCCGTTTTTCCCCATCAGCTCGAGTTTCTGAGTTATAGGCAAAAACATAAAAATCAGTTCTTTTTCTCATAATTTTGCTATATTTATTACATTGATCTACCGATTTGTATTACGATGACGAATTTCAATGAAGAAATATTAGACCTTTCAATTTTTGCACAAAAAATTACAATATCTTTGACGGTTTTGAAGATATCGACGTTCAAAGTGGAAAAAATGTCACAATTTTACGTAGGCTGCGCTTTTGAAACCCTGTATCTTTAATACTTTTCAACGGACTTGCAAAAACTTTTTTTTACTTGATAGGAAATCTCTCGAATTTTAATAAACATCTTAGTTTTCTTTTATAATCATACATTTTTTCAAAGAAAGTAAAAAAAAGAAATATTTTTTAAAATTAAGTATATTAAAATTCAAGCACAGTTTATAAGGTTTTTTTATAAGCAATTGATAAAGAAGAACCATGTTTTGCTTACATAAGTAGAAAAATGTGGGGAATAAGTTTAGAAAAATTTAAAGCTAGTGTAATGGATGGTTCACAGATAAGGCAGCTAATGAAAGACCCTAATTTTAAAACCTCGATGACTAACCTTGAGCATCATTTACGACTTGAAAAACTTCTCTTCAGTGACTTTCTGGAATGAAAGGCATCAGTACCATGACTCCAACAATAGTCTGTCATCATATGTTTGTCCCATCTTCCTTGGTAGCGGTCTTCCATTATTTTCATGTTCTGATGGAAACGCTCACCTTGTTCATCACTAGTGTTTCCTAAATTCTCAGGGAAGTGGGATAAATTGGATGTGTAAATAGTGAATCTTGATGCTCATCAAGATCCCTAAAACTGTCTAGCATGTTGGTCACTAGTTGCTCAAAATTACTTGCTTTGCAATTGCATACAAAGTTTTTGACAATTTATTCAAATGACACCCATGCCTTTCGCTCAAGGTTAGTCATCGAGGTTTTAAAATTAGGGTCTTTCATTAGCTGCCTTATCTGTAAACCATCCATTACACTAGCTTTAAGCTTTTCTAAACTTATTCCCGACATTTTTCTACTTATGTAAGCAAAACATGGTTCTTCTTTATCAATTGCTTATCAAAAAACCTTATCAACTGTACTTGAATTTTAATATACTTGATTTTAAAAAATTTTTCTTTTTTTTACTTTCTTTGAAAAAATGTAAGATAATATAAGAAAACTAAGATGTTTATTAAAATTCGAGAGATTTCCTATCAAGTAAAAAAAAGTTTTTGCAAATCCGTTGAAAAATATTAAAGATACAGGGTTTGAAAAGTGCAGCCTACGTAAAATTGTGACATTTTTTCCACTTTGAACGTCGATATCTTTAAAACCGTCAAAGATATTGTAATTTTATGTGCAAAAATTGAAAGGTCTAATATTTCTTCATTGAAATTCGTCATCGTAATACAAATCGGTAGATCAATGTTATAGATATAGCAAAATTATGAGAAAAAGAACTGATTTTTATGTTTTTGCCTATAACTCAAAAACTCGAGCTGATGGAGAAAAACGGAGTCCATATTTGAAATCAAGAAACCAAACTAGTATATAATCAGCTGAAAAATCTCCGGCACCAAAATGTCTGTCGGGCTGTGTTTTATATATTTATATTAACATTCTGCGTACTTGATAAATTCACCTTATTGAATATTTATCAAGTATTGATTATTTATCAAGATTTGGTATTCTGTGATAGAAAAAAGCTCTTTAATTGATAAATTTGTCAATATCTCATTTGCTTTTGATAAATTTATGAAGAGAGTTGTGGTTGCTCGTAGCAGGCAATATCAAGGTTAATATTAACATAATAATGTTAACAATAATAATTATTTTCTACAAATTAATACACTTTTGTGGAACATAAGGAAAATGAAAGCAGAAATCTGCTCTCTGTGTTATGCTATTAATGAGAACAATTAGCTGTTAACAGGAATTCACATACTCTGGTGAATTACGAAAACTTTTTATTTATCAAGGTTGCTGTAGAATACTAAAATTCTAATAACACAGCGTCCGCTGTGACACTGCAATCCCTATGTATGCTTAAGGATGCACACCCATTTAACATAAAAAACGTGTGTTCTATAATTTCAAAACTGTCGTTTGTTCAGCTCAATGTGTTTCGGCTACATGCACTGTCATTGTGGAATACAGAAAGATGCTAAAAAAACTAAAATTTTCAAGACAAACTTCTAAAGGGACGATAATTAAGCATCTTATATTATTATTTTAATAATTTACTTGCAAACTTATATCGGTTTAAGGTTCTATATAAAAATAACCACGATTAGAATAACGACATTTTCTTGTATTTCCTGACTTTTGTTAAGGCCACAATGAAAGGTTAGAAGATTTTATTTAAAAAGTTTTTATTATCATTCCGTAAAATTACCAAGAGGTTGTGATCCTGCGCCTCCAAAACCAGTGTTAAAAAATACGCAAAACTTGCAATAAGCTTCATTTTCCAATTCGGAGTAAACCAACCAATGCCAAAGGTTCAACCAAGAATGCTTAACACTTTAACTGCCACCATACAAAAAAAATATCGGGTCTTCCGGGCCATTTTTTCGAACAAATCAGAAAAAGTTTTTTTTTTATATTTCGGTGAAATTTTGAAATATTTTATTGAGGCACAACATATGTACCTCACGGCCTGATGTATACGTTTACTGTATATTTAGTGTGGATGACGGACAGATGGACATGGCTAAATCGACTCGGGTGATGATGCTGATCAAGAATATATACACTTTTCTATACCTACCACGCTTCCTTGTGGGCGTTACAAACGGAATGACAAAATTAAAGTATTTAAAATTAAAAACCCAGTAAAGGGGGTTTTTTAATCGTGGAGGTATAAAAATGATGCGCTAAAGATAGTTTTAGGTATGCCAGGCCATGCGGAATTGAAATACGTTTACAGATTTGCATTTCGAGGTACTAATTTTAAACCATGAACTATAATGTGTAATCAAATACTGAGGCACATACGCTGTGCCTCAGATCCTACGTGGACATTTTACTAAGGCACACCGTATGTGCCTCATGGCAGTTAACGTGTTAAATCGGAGTTTGCGAGAATCGCTGCCAGGAAAATTAAAATTTGGTGGAGGCACATAAATGCTTTGAAAACTTTCAAGGCGGTTCGAATCGGAAATATTGCTCATCAACTTGAAAATATCGTTATTTGGACATTGATATACTCTCGAAGTCGGAGGCAGTTCCGATGAATCAAATGATATTTCTGGAAAAATTTCTACAATCATACACACAAACTAAGAGTTATAAGCATTAAAAGTAAAATATTAATACCGCAACTTGTACTTGTACTTGTACCGCTTTCCACATAGCTGTCAACATTACAGCTTTCTACAACTGCAGTTTACAAAAGAAGTTCTCAAGACTTTTCAGACTCCAAAGTTTCTTGAACGTTTTCTATCGGGTTTTCCAATAAGAGGTGTTATTTTGGTATTCAAAGAAAAATGCCATTTTTTTGAGATAAATAATCGGATGTTTATTTCATAATAAAGAGGAAGGTATGCCGTTAATAATGAAAAGCAACATCAGCCAAATGGCCACCACGACCACGCTTACAGCACAATATCCTTTTCATGAAATTTTCCATAACCAAATCACAAAGTGGCTGCGCTATGTCCTCATTTTCGAAAAAGTAAGGTCCAATGACCCCGCCGGACCTTCTCAACAATAACTCTTGGATTTTCCAGCCCCAGATGCGACAGTTTTGCTTGTTGACGTAGCCACCGAGGTGGAAATGGGCCTCATCAGTTAAGATGATTTTTCGATGGAATTCCGGATCATTTTCATGCATTTCAAGGACCCAATCAGCAAAGACACGATGTTGTTGTATCGTTCCATTTTTAGTAATGGCGTAGTTTCTACTTGTCAAATGTCAAAGAATAAAAGCTTTAAAAGTGAGCGCTTCACAATAGCGGGCGATTCACAATAACACCTCTTATTGGAAAACCCTTTACAATACTGATGAAATATAATATTATTCGGATTTTGTCGCTTCCGCATCAAGCAAAAAGTTAATCCATTAATATTCAATCAATGCAAATACGCTACCAAAAAAAAAACACAGGTGCGTCACTGGACACACGAGAGAAGCGAAGCATTTTTGCAAATTCATAGATTTGATAATTTAATAGCGTTTTTTAGATTAAAATAATTTTTAAATTCAAAACTTGAAAATAACAAAGTATATATATCATATATATTAACCCTCTTCGGCCCTCCCTTAAAGCACCCTGTTCAGTTGTAGGGAATAAATATACAAAAATCATTAATTTTGTTACAATTTAATCAACTTACAGGTTGTTTATTTTTAACGATATTTATAACGACCTTTAGTAAGAAGTAGAAACAACATCTAATACACAATCCTTAGTGAATATTTCTTTTAGTTCGTTCGTTCTTTTAGTTCGTTCGTTCTTTTAGTTCGTTAGGTCTTTTAGTTCGCATGGACAAACCGAAGATTCAAACCATAGCTCCGTAAATTTAGTTATCTTTGCTCCAGTTCCTTTTGTTTGGTACTTTTGTCGGTTGGCTAGCCAAAACACAGTCCTAGAATAGCCAACACACAATCCTGTCTTAAAGTAATAGATTATAGTGATCTGCTGAAACATAGCTTTAGCTAATGCTTATCACTGAATCAACAAAATTATGAATGAAAGGGTTTTAGCATAATGGTTAGAGCAAAGTACCAACAAACGATAGAACTGTGAGTTGTGGGTTCAATTCCTGCAGCGGGCAAGAAATTATTTTTAATTTAACATTTTCTTGTTCAATTGATGCAAGCAAAAAACAGTATTAATTCTAAGAAAAAAGGTGTCGGAAAAAAGTGTCGTTTTATCTGATTTCACTCTAACAAATCAGATGATTTCACTCTAGCAAATCGCAGAACGAGGCGTAAAAAGCTTCGCTTCAAAAAAACACAGCTTTCAAACATTCAGAAATATTCGGCAACTTTTTAACACATTTACGCATTGACAAAGACCGTTCTAGCCTTTTTTACTTCTGGTTTCTGCAGCCAATTAACTTGATTAACTTTATTTTAATTTTCTTGCTGAATGTTTTTGAGCGGAACTGCCAGAATGAAGTTTGTCAAGTTGAAATAGGCATATTTCATTTTTCATGTCTTTATAATAAAGGAACATTGTATCTGGCAATGCTGAATGACATTGAAAAAACAACAAACTTGCAGAATGTTTTACATGTCAGTGAATCAAAATTGCCATATTCTCTTGTTGAGAGCAATAGAGCTTGCTCAAAAAACATGCTGAAGGTGATCAGTGAATCCAGCTTAACGATTTGTTGATGTTGTTGGGTTTTTGGCAATCCCTGGCTATTATGCAGGTTTCATTACTGCTTTGATAGATTTCGTACTAAAAGTGTACTATTTGCATGCAAAAATACAAATATTGTGAATATTTTGACAACGCAACACTGTTTTGATCCAGTGATTTGGTATCGACAGCCGAATCATTTGGTGACCGCGGTGGGCAAAATTTATTCCCTCGCTCACTCTCTCAAATTTCCCTTTTACATTGAAACAACAACAATTCGTGCCCGTGCCGTGCCCGTGACCGTCTACATAACATCGCCCTTAATGAACTATTGAAAATTTTAATTTTTTTTTAAAAGTCCTGTTTTCGAAGAAAATATTAAACCCCTAAGGCCGTTGTTATACAGACGCTCATATGATTCAAGATCACGTCCTTTTTTACGCTCTTTTTTCGTTTGATGAGCTCTGTGATGAAAGTATGTTATACAGACGCTCATTTGATTCCTGAACACTGGTACACTTTTTGCTACTTTTAATACTTTATGCAAAAAAGTATCACGAGCATGAGTATGGTGAGTGTTGTTATTAAGTAGGTTTCGTTACTGCTTTCATGCATTTCGTACTAAGAGTGTACTATTTTCATGCAAAAACACAAATGTTGTGAATAATTGCACAGCGAAACCCTGTTTTGATCTCGTGATTTCATTTCATTTTGGAATCATTTGGTGACCAGTTTGAGCAAAAGAAATTTCCTAGCTCACTCTCTCAAATTTCCCTTTTACATTGAAACAACAACAATGCGTGCCCGTGATGTGATCGTGAGCGTCTGTATAACAACGGCCTAACGTAACTTTTTGAGCAAAAAATGGTCTCAAAATGTAAAGAATCATCCATTGCAAATATTTAGATGCAGTTACTACATAGAATTTGAATTTAGTTTAAGAGTTATAAGAAAAAATTTGTGACTTAAAGGTGAAGTTTGACCTTGAATTTCTCTCTTATTTGACCTAATCCGATGAAACTGAGTACGAGGGCATAATATATAGACCATCCACTATTGTAAACCATTGAGATATTTGAAGTTATTTTTTCATGTCGCACTGTGTTATTTTAGAGCAGGGATTGCCAAAGATGGATTTTTGAAGAGTGCAACAACAATTACAACAAAAAACCAACAGCAACAACAAAAATTACTGGATACGTAGTAAGTAGGAATTAGTAACATAAAAAACACAAGCAATAAGCAGTCGGTGACCAAACCTTATGCAAAATTACCAACAAGAAACCTTCAGCGTAGCAAGATTTGTGAGCGGTCGCATGCGCTTTATTTACCAACAACGACATAAATAAACAACAACAAACACACGCTGTCCTGTTGCGGTGCAGCTGCGCCTGTGAACGATTCGGCGAATTACAACAACCATAGAAATATTGAAGTTGTTGTGATAGAGTGGAAAGAGTTAAGCTGCGAACATAGTGACCGCCGATTCAGACAGGCAGGCAGACAGGCAGGTCAGCGCGACAAAACTGGCTTCATACAATTTCATATAAACCTGTTCAAAGTGTGCAGAGTGGCAGCAGGCAGATCAGATCAGGTCAGGCGTGAAAGCAGGCTGGCTCAGGTTTTTCGAAGCTGATTACGAGCAGATTATGTTTTCTTGATTAGTTTTTAGACATTTTTACACATATTAAGAATAATATTATTCAATTACACTGTTCTACACGAAAACTGTACAAGACATCCAACGCATTTATTTCATTAAGTGGTAATATATGATGACTTTCTGCATTTACAGAATTTTTGTATCGCTTCGAATTTTTTGTCAAGGACCTCATAAATGAATCAGTAAAAATATTCGTACCTTGCCATTCTTGGTATGTCATAACATTGCTTCTGCTCAACTGATTTTAAAAACCTTTAAATTATAACAAAGGTCAGACTTGCAGTATTGTATTCCAATTTAAATAATAGAAATATACCAATCCATTTCTAAATAATAAACGCTAAAACAATCAACGCAGATTTTTTTTTTCATTTTTATATTGTCTAACGTTAAGAAATCAAAAGAATCCTTTTGACATAATTTTGTTAATGTTTTTCTTCAAAAGACAGGGGTTTTAATTTTCAAACTTATTAAAAGAAATTAAATCGGTTATTAAATAATAAAGTTATTAACGAAAGTAGGGTTAAACATATTTTCAGAAATAAAAATTTGAAACAAAAACAACAACTTGCTTCTTTGTGAATGCGTTGTGAAGCGAAATTAAATGCATGCATCTCCTTGTTTTTGGTTTAGTGTTCCTAATTTTTTTACGTTCTTCCTAATTTTTTAAGGTTATCATATCGTCTGACCCCTCTACCTGTGCGTCTCGAATTCTATAACCCACTTTAGGAAAGCCAAATCCGGTGTTATTTTTGGCCTATCTTGCTTCGTTTTCGAGATATAACCCTTTTTTTTAGTTTTTTAAGTTAAAATTATGTTATCGACTGACCCTATATACTTGTGAGTGGATGGTGCACTCGGTGTGCTCGATATGTTTTCCCTTACTTTTACTTTAGTGTCGCTCTATGATTTGATATTTTATTTCATATCAATATTTTCAAAACACAATTATACTAACGAAGAGCTTTCAAGACATGACGTTAGTGTTTAATTTGGCTTGACTTTACACAAAATATTTTTGCTCGATGTCATGGCTACACAGAAATATTCTACACCTTCATAGTGTACACTATTCAAATTCTATGAATGGAATGTTTTGTACAGCTCTTGTATGTACCACTTGTTGCGCATAATACACCGATTAAAATATTTTCCATACAGTGAGATTACTTCAGGGTTTGTAAATTAATCATTTTTAGGATTCGAATCCGTAAACAAACCACATATGGAACAAAAGTTATCCCGTTGATCGCACATTTGAACAATGTCTTTATTAAAATTTCTTAAAAGTGTTTCACCGCGGCACTGTGGTAAAACACTGTAATAAAACGATAGATAAAAAGATAAGAAACACTTTGACAGCTGATACAAGAATTGACAAAAATTTCAATTAGTATTCTGAGATCAGAAAATTGCGCTGCAGTTCTGAGGTTAGAAACTCACTTCATTGTTGTTATCGTCCATAACTAAGTTATTTGTTAAACAATTTGTTTTTTTACTGGACTTTATACCCAATAACCCAAAATAATCATATAAGAAGAATTTTTAATAGGTAAAAGCAAATTTAAACAAAAAAATGCTCTTTCTGCTCACGTAATCCCCTTACATTTGTTAAAAAATAAAATGATTTAAGACATTGCAGCAAAAATGGAAGACCGCAAGTGTAATCAAATTTTGATGAATATAAGCAAAGTTATGATACATCAAGTTAGAGTAAAGTACGAAAATCGGAGTGAATTATTAAACAAGTCCTTGCCGAAAAATCGAAGTGATGAAAACATTCTAAAAACGCAGAAAGTCATCATATGGATCAACATAAAATATCGGTGGGTGCTCTTGTACATTAAAAAATTTTTTTTTGTAGATCAGTTTTATTATTGATTTAATTTATCTTTGCTATTCAACACACAATTCGTGGAACCGAACGCAAAGAACTCTTTGCATTTTGTTCTCAATATTTTTGTTATTGCTCAACAAATACAACAAGAATGGACGTAGTACATGTACGAAATAATGAAATAAAATATTAGTTTAATTATTATTAGTATGTTGTTATTGGTAATTGTTTTTCGTAGCACAATATGTACAGAATTCCTTAACAATAAAATATTCCTTAATAAAAAATTCCTTACAAACGGCATTAGCATTAAAGCATTTAAAACAGAAAAAAAAATGCGGAAAAAAAACAATAACAAACTTTCTATAGCACTGATCTGCTTCTCGCGTTCACTCTGCACGGCAAATTTTCTAAGCAGGTTGCTGCCTGCGCCTGTCTGCCTGTCTGGCTGAACCGGCGGTCACTATGTTTGCAACCTTAGCTCTAAAACAGCGATTGCCATCGCCTAGGCTGCAAACTTTACAAAAAATTCGAAGTGATAAAAAAATTCTGTAAATGCAGAAAATCATTATATATTACCACTTAATGAAATAAATGCGTGGGATGTCTTGTACAGTTTTCGTGTAGAACAGTGTAATTGAATAATATTATTCTTAATATGTGTAAAAATGTCTAAAACTAATCAAGAAAACATAATCTGCTCGTAATCAGCTTCGAAAAACCTGAGCCAGCCTGCTTTCACCCCTGACCTGATCTGATCTGCCTGCTGCCACTCTGCACACTTTGAGCAGGTTTATATAAAACTAGCGACCACCGGTGCGCGTTGCTTCCCCCAGCAACTATAATAACATAACCTCTAAAGAAGAGACAGAATTAAGTGAAATGTGAGCAGAAAATTGCAATAAAAAACCTTCTATGTAACTTGGTTGCGAGCGTTCAGCGTGAGCGTCTTGCAAAAGCTTTAAATTTTTCTGACTTTCATTTTGTTGTTAACAGACGCTCTATTAATAAGAGACAGAAGAGAGCGAAATGTGAGCAGCGAATAGCTTTGCTCTGAGTTTGATAACGTTGTTCTCAGCTGCTCTGTTAATAAAAGAAAAACCAACATAACAACAACAATTATATGCAATTATATGCAAACTTTAATAGGGGGTTTCGCATGGTCCAACATGTTGGACGACAAAGTCGGATGAGAAACTAACGGGAAAATTTGATTGAGCTTTCGAACGATCAAACATGTGCTACGACATCATTATTTTCTTACTCTTAAGCAGAACACTTCGGTGTTGCGGCTAAAAAATTGTTGGTTATTTTTATAATTGCCCAAGTATTGGAGGATATATATTTGATTTTCTTTATTTCAGGATAGCTTTTGGACTTTTCGATGAGTTTTAACCAAATTTCTTTATTGGGAACGCTTGCTACATTTTTTGTCTCTAAGATCGTTTGTTGTTCATTCGCTGGCAAATTTATTAAAATGAAAAAATTGCAGCGAGTTGGACCAACATTCGTTCACATGTCCAACATGTCGGACGGTCCGGCAGAAAAATCAAAAATTTTTGATTTTCATCCAACATTTTGGACCGACAGTCGTTTTAGCTTACGCATGGTACTACTTGTCGTCCAACATGCCATGTCTATCCAACATGTTGGACCATGCGAAAGCCCCTAATAAGCTATAACTTAAAAAATATAAATTTTTAAGAAATAAAAAGTCCAGTTTGCACATCTAAAGGTCTAAACCTTTCAAACCATACCAAATTTATTAAAATTGGACTTGTACTTAAAAAGCCTTACGCCGGACAAAATTTGGGTTTGCGTAATATATATGTATAAGATTGTATGAAGCCAGTTTTGTCGCGCTGACCTGCCTGACTGCCTGCCTGTCTGAATCGGCGTTCACTATGTTCGCAGCCTAAAGAGTGTATTTATGTTTCACTTCGCTGAAATTTAGAGTGAGTGTTAATCGTTGAAGGAGTTGTTTTTTTTTTTTCAAAAGTACTCATTTCAGATATTTACAGATAGTTTTACGGAGAAACACAACTGTTAGGGCGCGTTTATAGTGCCGACTTATTGCCGAGCCGAGCCGAACTGAAAACGCGTCATGCTGAAAGAAACTGGTAGTGCGTATAGTGCGCGCTTTCCGCGGCCGACTTATTGTAGATGGTTTTTAACTATTTTGGGTTTGTTTCTTTATGTAACGTTTTTTTTGAAGTGAAACTTCTTAGGCGGCGCTTCGAAATTTGAATGAGAATATTGAGGAGTGAAATTTCAAGGTCAATTTACTTCATTTCGTTACACGATAGAGAAGAAAGATATGTTGTACAGTAGATAGAATGAGAGAGATATACATTGTATAAAAGACTGAAAAAAATTTCTTTGTCAGCGCTGAGTATCGAACCTGCAATCTCAGTTTTATAAAGCCAACGTCCTATATGTTGGGCTAAGGTCTTCATATGTAAATGTTGTCTACATACAGCCGTGGACACATAAATAGCACAAAAATACATGTAGAGTGTTTCACATGAATTTAAATAAAATATATAGAGGAAAACAAGAATTTATTTCATGGTATTTGAGTTTAAACATTAAGAACTTAAAATCAGTAGCAACTTTTTAATTACGAATTAAAAATTAGAAAATTAATCAAAAATCTGAAATTGTTCCTTAGCTGAGGTGGACATATAAATAGCACAATTTGGATTCTGAAAAAAAGACATAGTAATTTATTTTTATTTTACAATGAGCTTACGAATATGCTTACTAGTACTTGGTACTGTATCCCGAATTGTCCAAAACAACCCGACATCTTCGTCCCATACTCTCCACAAGCTTCCTGACCTTATCCTTCGGAAGAGAGTACCAATCCTTCTCAATTCCACTCCATAACTCATCTAAATTTCGAAAATTTTGGTTGCTTATGCTGACCTTCACATCATTCCATAAATTTTCTATGTGATTGAGGTCTGCGCTTTGAGCCGACTAATTCAAAATATTTATTTTTTCCTTTTTTAGCCAATCAATCACAACCTTTGTCGTGTTTTTTTGGATCATTATCGTGCATAAAAGTCCACCTAATAGGCATATTCTCAAATGCAAATGGTTCCATCTGGTTATTAAGAATATCTTAATATATATTTTTGTCCATTATTCCTCGTACACGAAAAATTGGCCCAACGCCGTGCCAGGAAAAACCTCCCCAAGCCATTCAATTCCCTCCTCCATGCTTTAATGATATTTTTGTATACTTAGGATTCAACTCTTGGCGTTTGGGGCGCCGAACAAAAGTTTTTCCATCTGGTCTAACCCTATTAAATTTAGTTTCGTCAGTCCAGAGCACGTTTTTCCAAAATTGGTCTTCTTTATTCACATGGGCCCTTGCAAACGCTTATCGATCCTTTAAATTTTTTTTTGTTAAGAGCGGCTTTCTTCGTCTAATGCGTCCATAAAGATTAGCTTCATGTAGTCTCCTAGATACTAGTTTTCTTGAAACATTCGGGTTATTTTCTTCATTTATTTCCCTCATAATTTGCTTTGCTGACTTGAAAGGATCAGCCTTACTTTTGTGAGCTATAAGTCAATCAGTAGAAGCGGTGATTTTACGCGGTCTAGGATTGTGCGGCTTATTCTCGAAATGATTTCAACCATTTAATTTAACCAGCTTGAGTGCATTATAAACCATTTTTCGCGAAATTTGCAGAATATCCGCAATTTCAGATGGTTTTGCCTTTTCGACTTACTTCGTGGGTTATATACCTTTTTTTCCGGAGTGCAATGTTTCCCACGACCCATTTTATTTAGAATCGGCGAAATTAACTGAATACAACTCTAAAATTTTTACAAACACCCGATCTTGCTAACTTTTATTCACCAACTAATATGTGTGCTATTTATATGACCACAGCAGATCGTACATGCCTTTACAGAAAGAGATGGCCTGAGCAAATAAAAGTAAGTAACGGTACATCTCTCTCGGAGTTTTAAACAACGTCACACTGGAGTCTCAAAAAATTATAACTACACTTAATGAATGCATTTTTAGGTTCAAACGAAACGTTTAAAAAATAAGTTGACATTTGTGCTATTTATGTGTCCATGGCTGTACCAATTAATCAAACTACTTTTGCTGTAGATGCAGCGGGAAAATAAACAGCGCTCCTAGCGGGAAAATATAACAGCCTTATTCATAAACACATTTTAGAGGCAGTGTAATTTTAAACAAGAAAACGCTATTCATAAACATTTTCGCAACCATGTTTTTTGTTTGTCTTTTCGTTTAATATCAAAGACATGCTCCATATGCGCCCTTTGCAGCATTTTTTTTATGTGGCGGCCATTGCAAATCCATTGGAATTCTTAATTTTTATAGAGATTTTCTTTAGTTCAGACACAAACCTTACAAACATGAGCAGCGAACGAAAAAATGTTTACCCAGCGAACACATGAGACAATTTGTCATGGCAATTTCAACACATTTAAACTTTTGTTACCAACACACTCATAACTTTTCAATTGCCAGCATAATTGTTTGCAACAATCACCTTGCAAGTCGGCTTGCAAGAAATTTGACATAGAGTGGCAAAATTTGACGTTTACTTGAGAAAGTGTAAAAAAAAAAAACAAACACCCTGAAACTGAAAGAAATGACACTTTTTGTCATGCAATTGTTATGCCACCTACGTCACTATCGGCAATTGGCTTGATGGCGACAATAATTTGACAACTTATACATATTTTAAAATTGTTATGCCAATTTGTCATGTGTGTTCGCAGCGTTATGAATAAAGCCCAAGAATGATAGAAAAATAGATTGCGCAGATAGTAAAAATAATTTTCTACGATCTGCGCATCTACGTTACGATAGACTTACGATATGAGCTTACGATATGGCTTTCTGTCAAGTCTTGTTAAAAATGTGAACAAATATGAAACAATGGCAAAAGATTCAAGAAACAAACTTGGTCTAGCGTGACGTCATGATCGTAAAAAATACTTTGTTCGTAGCTAGAAATGTCAAAATGAAAAGTAAACAACATAACGGACCTGCGCAATGCGTAATCTATTTTTCTATCATTCTTGAATAAAGCGTAGTATGCTGTAGAAACGAAAATTTCTTAGCATTTAATTCTACACCCGAACTATTAGTGTAGAGTCAAAAATGTTTGTATGGAGAAAAAAGTAACAACAGTACGACCTTGCTCAATGCAACTAATAGAAATTTGGGCAATTGACATAGTTAACGTTGAAGAAACGCAATTAAACTTCTAAACATAAAGCTTTATGTCTCTGAATCTTAGATATTGTGGGTTAATGCACTTTGTATCCTTAAATATTGTTTGAATAGATTTTTCATTAAAAATGTATTTTACAAGCAAAGAAGAACTGAAAGAATATAAGATAAAAGTTTATGCAAGTTTACGCAAATGCAAGTTGCGATAATTGTGCAATTCCATGACGCCAACTTGACACTGTGCGCAAGAAAAGTTGGAATAAGTTCTTTCAATTTTATACATATCTTAGTTATATAATTTTATATCGAACTATTTACTATTAATAAAAGTAAGTATAATGTGTGTGTGAAAGTTTTAGTTATCTTTTCACATTTAAAGGTTTGAACAAAAAAGTATTTATAAGGCTTAATTTTTTTAAAGCAAAAATAATAACTAAAATTTGTCCCATAGTTTTTGAGTACAAAATAACCGGTAATTTTTGATTTTTAGTTTTTAAGGCAGAAATAAAAATGAAAGTTAAGATCAAGTTTACAGTTGAGGTAGATTTATTGTTGTGACATTGTTCTGTGAAACTCCTTATTAATATGCCAAAAAAAATTTTTGAAAAACAAATTTATAAATGCACCTGAAGCTCCCATTGGCAAAAAAATCGCTCATTGTAGTTATGTTAAATAAAAAATCCCTTTTTAAGAAATTATTCTCTTAATATGCGGAATATGCAACACTTGATTTTCTCACGATCATACTCTCGCTCTCAAACTTTCAATAAAGCTACGCTCTGAGTTTTCTCCCTAGTGCAGCGATGGGTTCTATTCCAGATAGAACTCTACGCCACGTTACGTTGCGTAGCTTTACGATTGCATAATCGAGCCTTTACACTAAAATCGTTCTTATTCTAGAAAAGAAAGAGTGTATACAAAGAAGAAGTTTCACTTCTTTACTGTGTACACGGTATACTGTATCTTTTTTTTTTTGTTTATTATTGCAATTTGAGCAGCAAAAAAGTCGCGTGATTTCTTGTCTGCTTTTTTCTTTACTCAAATCAGCGAAAAACAAGTGAATAGACAAAAAAGCGAAACAACGCTGCTGAAACGCACTTTCAGAAACTGAAAGCTGCTTTATGCCGCGTAAAGCCACACTTGTTCGACTTTTTTGCAATTGTTTTCTACTGTTTTTCGTTGTCTTGTTTTTTTTTTTAGATAAAAAAGAAGTGCACAGAAAGAACAAAAAGCCTTGTTGCAAGTCGCCTGATTTCTTGTCTGCTTTATTCTTTACTCAAATCAGCGGACAACAAGAGAATAGAGATAAAAGCGAAACAACGCTGCTGAAACGCACTTTCAGAAACTGAAAGCTGCGTTAAGCCGCGTAAAGCCACACTTGTTCGACTTTTTTCCAATTGTTTTCTACTGTTTTTCGTTGTCTTGTTTGTTTAGATAAACTTTTCGCTGTTTTTTTTTGTTCTTGATTTTTTTATTTTTACAATCGAAGCATCAAAACAGCCACATGATTTCGTGATTGTTGTAATTCGCCGAACCTTCACAGGCGCAGCTGCACCGCAACAACACAACGTGTGTTTGTTGTTGTTTATTCTTGTCGTTGTTGGTAAATTAGCGCATGAGACTGCGTACAACTCATGCTACGCTGAAGGTTTCTTGTTGGTAATTTTGCGTATGGTTTCGTCACCGACTGCTTTTTGTTTGTGTTTTTTATGCTACTAATTCCTGGCATATTTTATTTTTCATGTCTTTATAATAAAGGAACATTGCATCTGGCAATGCTGAATGACAATGAAAAAACCACAAACTTGCAGAATGTTTTACACATGATACAATTACAAGGTAGGCTCATATTAAAATGGCTGCTCAATTGAGAAATTTTGCAACAACAAAGCTGTAGGAGCTACAAACGTCAAAAGACAAAAGCAACAACAACAATTAGAAAAAGTAAAAATTAACAGCTGATTTTGACAACTAGCGCACCCTGCTCTCCAATATAAGCCTACCTTGTAATTGTATCATGGTTTTACATCATGGTATAATAATACATGGTAGCATTGACAGTTGCTTGGGAAATCATATACTGTCAAAAAATATACTCAAAAAGAGAGCGTTCGCTGGTCGGCCATTGTTAATAAATGAAAACACAAACAACAAACGAATTTTCTGCCAGCATCAAGTCACAGGCATCAATCCACCGCTGGCGACGAGTTTCGTTATTAGGCACTGAATAAAATTTAACATCACGGACTGAAAAACTTTTCGCACAAATTACACAAGATCTTTTTATCACTTTCACGATTTTAAATGTTTATTTCTTTATGATTTGTTTATTTAAACGCACAATATTCTTATTAGTTTTTTGTTTGTTTTTGTCACTTGCTTTAATTTTCACTTCGTTACGCAAACAGCTGTGTTTGACAATTTATGTTTTCCTGTTGAAGAGAAAATAAGCAGTTGTCAATGCTACCTGGTATAATTATACCATGGTTTTACATGTCAGTGAATCAAAATTGCCACATTCTCTTGTTGAGAGCAATAGAGCTTGAGCAAAAAACATGCCGAAGGTGATCAGTGAATCCAGCTTTATAGGCCCATATTACACGGTGCTCGTTTGCTCGGCGTGCAATGAACACTTTTATTCTCTTTTCTCAATTTGCACGTTGGTATGTTACACGACAGAAATATGCTCGCCGAGCTAGTTTTGACATTTCATTCAGTTCCTTGCTTTTTCTCCTGCACTTTATTCCAACAAGGGTTTCCGACATCTATTTTCTTCATACTATTATAGTACAATAGTAGCACTTTTCTTAACAAAATGTACTTTTTAGCTACTAAAACGCCCAACTCTTTAATTTCACCACCCAGCAACACTGTTGCACGGTGCTCGCTGCCATGTACACCGAGCAAAAATGAACATATTTTGCTCGGTCTACAAAGTGTTCATCCTCTCACACTCTCACTGATTTTTGACAGTTTTACATTGGAAACAACAACAAAATTATGTGCACGCCGAGCAAACGAGCACCGTGTAATATGGGCCATACAGTTATCAGTTATACATCAGTTGTACAGGTACTAATTAATTTCACAATATAAAGGATTGGCTTCATGTATAAAGGCAGTCAGAACCTATATAGATATCAAGGAGAACAGTTCTTAAAAAAATAACGTAAAAATGCCATACCGCAACTGCGCTGTTTGTAAACTAATAGTAAATACCAAGCAATTAGTAAAGAGTCCTTGCAAATGTACTTTCCACTATTCTTGCTTGAAATATGGATTACGCTCTACGTAAATATTTTTATAGTATAAACAAAATTATATGGCTAACTTTTTTTTATTTTGGAAAAATAATTTAGAAAATACTTCATTTTTCTATGCTTTGCAAAAGCATAGTTAAACTGTTTTGGATTAACTGAACTTAATAATGTATTTCAACAAAAGTTTCATTTTAATTTTATAGAGGAAAAATAACTCCATCATGCTCTTATTATTCGTCTCTTAGCTCTTATGCGTTGGTAACACAACGAGATATAGATGACCGCGAAGAGGATTTCATTAAGCTGGAGGATGAACTATGCAAAAGTACACTTAAACTTAAACTTCAGCTGAGGCAGAGCGAAGGCATTGTGGAACGAATGGTTGAACTCATTAATCAACTTGATCTAAACGCATATAATTCAAGCAAACAACAAAGGTTGGTGGATATCTTAAAAAAAGTTGCGAATAGCTCGAACAAACATCAGACTCTACAAGATATAAATTTGGCTCAACAAAAAAATGCAATCGGACATTCCTTCAATGTACTCAGTCCACTGGATAAATGTGCAAGTAATTTAGGGAGTTTAAATTCTGAACAGAAATCAGTTGAAGAAAAAAAAATTTTGAATAACACACAAACTACTACAAATATACGTAGTCTGGAGGAATATCAGACTCTAAATGCTTTAGATATTGATAATTTACATGTAGAAAAGACACAAATAAATCAGCATAGTTCAGAAAATTTAGAGAATTTGAAAGAATTAAATTATAAAGTAAACTCAAGTGAAGAACAAAAACGTTTCGAAGAGTTTATGAACATTGCAGAGAAGATGCAGAAAAAAATGTCACTTTTGGAACTTAACATACGCTTGGATCGTATTGAGAAAAATGTGGAGAGTTTGAACAAACAAATGACACCAGCTGAAGTTAACACCAAAAACTCATATGATCAGCAAGAAGAACGATGGAATCAGTTGGATAATATTGGGGAGAATTTGATGAAAAAAATTAATCGACTGGATGATAGAGTTAAAAACTTAACAAAGAAAAAACAAAAACCGTCGAAACATGCAGATCAAGATCGAATTGAGATAATATTGGAAAATTTACGCAAACTAATGATTCCAGCTGAAGTTGACTCAAAGAATTTAGACGAACAGCAAAATCGCTTGGATCAGCCTGTTGAAGCTGAGCGCTCCTCAATTTTAACGAAAAATGAATGTGTTTTTAATGCAGGCAGACTTTAAATAATCAATGATTGTCATTGACTTACATTCAAGTGACGTCACCAAACAATAACAATTACTCAATTTAAAGTTAGCTTTAAGGATTAAGATTAAAATAAAAAAAAAATCGCAACCTATTTTCATCTAAGAATTCTCATTTACATCGAGTGTTGTAAGCATTAAGGGGAGTTAATGGAAACCAAATAAAATAGAACATACAACACAGAAGTTTGACAAATTAAAAAAAAAATGTTAATATTCCCAACGTTACTTGGGACTTTATTGCAATGTAATTGTTATTTTATATTCTTTTTTTCAAATAGAATATCTTGCAAGAAAATTATAACATTTCTCAGTATTTATAGAGGGAAAACTAAATTTTCGTAAGTGATTACACCCCAGCTCCACCTATTGGGTCCAAATGTGCTTCAGAGACTTTAATTTTTATTAAATATTATATGTAGGTATTATATTACATAAATATTATGTAAAAAAAAATGCATAAAATAATATATAATATATTACTTTGGTCAATAAGCATCAGTTTTTAATTTTCATAAGTTTTTTCTACTCAAGCCGACTTAGGTGATTTTACTATTTTTTTTTCTCGGTGCAGAAAACACCAAATGCAAAAGCAAAAAAAAAAAAAAGAAACAAAAAAAAGTAAAATTAATTAAAATTATTAAAGGGTTTTCCATTAAAGACTTGACAACTTTTTTTTTAAATAAAACTCAAACTATTTGAGATATTTCAAAAAATTCATTTTCGGCTTTAAGTACAATCAAAACATTTATGAATGAAACTTGACTTCGTTCATATGACCACCGCGGGCACGTATGCAGCGGTCGATTCGTTGGACCCAATTTTCGATTGAAGTAGCCCCAAAGAAAATAGTCAAGAGGTGTTAAATCGCACGAACGAGGCGGCCAACCGAATGGCCCATTTCTTGAGATAACACGCTCATCAAACTTACTCTTCAATAAATCGATAAATCGGCACCGTCCTGTTAGAACCACATGACGTCCAATTCCATATCTTCCAATTCGGGCCAAAAATAATCGGTAATCATGGCGCGATAACGATGGCCATTCACAGTAACGTTATGATCGTTTTCGGCAACGAAAAAATATGGCCCAATGATGCGGCCGTTATGCAAACGGCACCAAACAGTTATTTTTTGTGGATGAAGTGGTGATTCATGAAGCACATGTGAATTTTCACCCGACCAATAACGCATATTTTGCTTATTGACGAACCGATTGAGCCAAAACTTAGCTTCGTCACTGAATATGATTTTGCGATGAAATTCATCATCTTGGCGCATCTTTTCCAGAGCTCAATTGGAGAACTTACGTCGCTTCAAATGGTCCATCGGCTTCAATTCTTGAGTCAGCTTGAGCTTGTATGGGTGTAAGCCAAGATTCTTACGCAAAATACGCCATAAAATGGTCTGGGCGATGCCCAACTCTTGAGAACGCCGTAGAATGGACTGTTTTATATCGTTTGTATGGGTTTAAGCCAAGATCCTTACGCAAATTTCGCCATAAATTGGTCTGGGCGATGCCCAATTCTTGAGAACGCCGTGGAATTGACTGTTTTGGATGGTTTGCTACGAACGCCTGAATGGCAGCGATATTTTCGACATTTCGACCAACCAGTTGTCTCACTGGCACGGCAACATAACACAACAAATATGTGGACTCAAAATTTTGTACTAAACTTGTTATTGTTTATTTATTCATTCGGTCTACTGATTAATATCTTACAGACAATATTAGAGTTTACTTATATACAAAAATTAGTTAAATAAGATAAATAGATTAACAGCCCTATTCTGCTTGTTAACTTAACAAGGAATTGTTAAGGAGCCCTTGTTAATGTTCTTGTTATGTAATGTAAATGTTCGTACTCTGGCAAATCATTTACAATTTAAAAGCTCTCAAAAGCTATTAAAGTTCACTACGCATGGTGAATATGTAAATGCCTTGGATATAAAGCGTCAGCTGTTTTTATATTGCTCTTTTCTTGCCTATTTTGATTGCTTATGTTTGTTTTTCTACAAGTAAGATGGAAAATGTTAAGAAATAAATCAATTACTAATTCTTTTCAATTGTTTTAAGTTTCAAAATGAATTTTTTTAATAGCCAAACAATTTTCGAGTGTTTTGCTGTCTTTAAAATTTATGTTTTCTTTGATCTTCTTCAGTATCAATGCTAAAAAGAAGTAAAAAGTAAGAATTCATCCATTTTTTTTTATTTTATTTTATTTACACAGCATTTGTTTGGCTTAATACTGCACTATCTTTCGTTGTTAAGTTGTTTTCTGTCATTAACAAAATAGTAAAGAAAGGAGCTTTCGAATTATCACCAGAATACGAAACCTTAACAATTTGTTAATATTAACTATTTTGTTAATGTGGTGAGCTTAGTTAAGCTGCCAGAATAGGGCTGTAAGTCTAAAACGGTTTTCATCTACGTTAAAGTTTAAAATTGGTGAAATATTATTACATAACCTTGAACATCTTGCGACTGGCTCATTAAATGCATAATTTGTCACATGCGTCGATTCTGTAAATAAACGATTTGTTCTTAGATCTCTTGGAGGATCATAGGTCAAAGGTCAGAAAGTTCGGAGCAGACCATTTTTCCAATTAATAAATTATAAACAAACATTAAAGAAAAAAACGATCTTCTATCTGCTAATTGACTGTAATCCCAGTAGCTTACGCCTAGCTACATATGATGGAATATCACTTGACGAGCGCATTTTTGAAAATGTCTATCTGGTAAAAAATTTTTGTATTCTCTCAATACGTTCAGAACTTATATTGTAATACGGATTCCAAACTACCGAACAGTAATCAAGTCTACTACGGACCAGAGATACGTACAAAGCTTTAAGAGACCTATGGTCACTAAAGTCTGTTGTATTTCTCTTAATAAAGCCTATCATGGAATACGCCTTTGAAATTATAAAATCTATATGGGCCTTAAAATTTAATTTAGAGTAAAAAAAAAACACCTAAATCCTTTATTTCATCATTTCGATTGAGACAATTACTGTTTATGCAGTATTGAAATGTAATCTTATATATTAATACGCAAACATCAAATGTTGTCGTACACTTTTTCAATATTTATTTTAGAAAAAGGACAGTGAAACGTATATCATTCGAAAGGTACTGCACCATAGATGTGCCGAATTATATTAGATTTTAAATTGATGACCTTTGACCCGAAATATTAACGTTGAAAGTTTATATTAATTTTAGTTAGGGATCTCAGAACTGGGAAGAGGTAGAATGAAGAATGAGGTATCGGATGAAAGGTCTAGCTGCACAATATGATTGTGACCTTTATGAGGTGACCTTTGACCTCAAATATGAGTGGAAAAAGAGAATTTATTAAATAAAAGCTAAACTGTAAGAGATGGAAAAACATGATATAAGAGAGAAATTTAGACATTCATAAGATGTGCAAGATATACTTTGATATTTTTCACCATCGTTTACGGTCACCCTACAATAGGCACTTTTTCATGTAACAAGTGTCAATATATGTATATTGTGATGGTAGAATTGCTTACAAATAGTAAATTTTGAAAAATTTCCGTTATTTTGACATCAAAATTATTGTGATATCTCGAAAACTATAATTGTTCTCAGTACAACGTTTTTTGTATGAAAATTCGTTGATTGAGAAAAATAACGGTATGCGAAAACTTTTTTGCCAATATTTTCCACGAATAGTATGTTATTAAATTTCCCGTTATTATGACAACAATAGTATTGCAATATTTCGAAACCTGTAGATTTTTTCCATGCAATGCATTTCTTAAAGCAATGTCATTGCCTCAGAATGAGAAAAAAACAATTGATATTTCAAATTTTGATTTTGCAAGCAAATATCTCAGCCATTTTTCAATCGAATTTCATTAAATTTTCTTTGTCTGAAAGTTTAATTAAATGACTTTGGAGAAAAAAGAAAAGATTTACCGTTATCTTACCAATTCAATTTCTTATGTTGTTTTGAAAAAAACTCTAAAATATTCAATTTTTGCTCAAAAATTAGACCAGACATTCTTTTTTTGTAATTTTATTTTTTGTTTTCTATTTTTTTCTCTCACACTCTTTCATATAACATATCATTTATTTGCAAAAATTGCTTCATTTTGATATATAATTTAATAAAGTGTTTCTATCATCGAAAATCATGAGCTACCCCCTATGATTTTTTTAATGAAAATTAAATTTTTCAAAATGTTGTTTTTGTATTTTTTACAAATCTCTACAGCTTAAAAAATAAGTTCTGTGAAAAATGTTTTCAAATATTTCAAACCACTCCAAAGTTATATACACAAATCTATGTTTTGAGCCATTTCCTTATCTACTTTATATATTATCTTTATATTAATACGCAAACATCGAATGTAGTGGTACACTTTTTAAAATTTATAATAAAAAAAAGGGAATGAAACTTTCATCATTCGAAAGGTACTGTGCCACAGATATGCCGAATAATAAAAATAACAAAAAAAATGTAATATATTATGTGATTATTACATTTTAAAATAATTGTATGCATTCTCATACTCATTGCTGTATTTTGAATCTCTCTGCCTTTCTTAAGCGAAAGAAATTCCAAAATATTCATACCATTCCGATACTGTGGAAAGAGCCGTTGCAAGAACCAAAATTCATCAATCATTCAACGGCGTTGCATAGAATTATTACTTGGAGTGTATATGAGGCACGACAAATATGACAAAACAAAAATTATACTGTTGGGAAAAATTTAATTTTACAACAATAAAAAATGAATTGATCAGTGTCTTTCAGGGAACCCCTTGATTAAAGTAACCAGAATGCACTAAATGTAAAAGCAAAAAAAAAATTAAATTAAAATTAAAATAAGGACAAGTATTAGAACAAGGATTATAATAAGGATTAGAAAAAGGATAAGAACAAAGATGTGGACAAAGATTAGGACCAGAAATAAGATAAGGAGTAGGACGAAGATTAGAGTATAGAATTGGACAAGTATTAGGACAAGAGTTCTGGCAAGAATTGGGAAGATTGCTTCGACAAGAACAAGGAAGATTGAGACATACCCAAAACAATATTTGGGGCAAGATTGGGAAAAGTATAATGACAAGAAATAGAACAAAGATAAGTACAATTAGTATAAAGATTTAGAAAGGAAGGGGGGCAAAGATTAGGAAAGGATTTGAACAAGGCTAAGGTCAGAGCTTTGGACATGGATTAAAACAAGAATTTGGACCTGAAGTAGGTCAAATATTAGAACACATATAAGAAAAAGAATATGAATACACTAAGGGAAAAAAATATTAAATTTATCCAAAAACTTCTTTAATTTATCCAAAAAGCGAGTCATTTTTGCACCAATAACGCATTTGCTTAAATCGACTACGTAAATATTTAAATTTTATTTAAATACTTTTTCAATTAAATAAAATATTTAAACGGAATTAATAAAAAATATATTAAAATTATGCACGAATATATTTAAATATTTTTCAAATATTTACTATTTGAAAATAAAACTATCGCATTTAAAGAAAATTTATATAAAAATATTGAAATTGAAAAACAATTTATTTGAATATTTCCCACGAGCTGCGTCCATATGAAACGCACGCCATTTATGGTATATTTTATTTTCTTTTTGTGAAAATATGATTTGTGAGTCAGGTGGTGAGTGCGATGCATGATGAAATCATGTAGAGTGGAGCAGTGATGTGATTTGGTGGGATTTCGGGCTCATTTTGGGATATTTGGCCTATTTGAGAACGTGTGGGATTTCGGATGCGTAGGTGGGATTTTCTACTGTGTCATATTTTTTAAAGTGTAAATTCGTAGCAAAACTAGTTGGTATCACTTTTTTGTAATCTTTCAAAATTTTTCGTTTAATTGGTGTTTCATTGATTCTAAATATGTAAGAAAGGGATATGTATAGTCAAGTGACTTAAAATTAATAAAAACAAGATCCTCATTTAAAAACAAACATATAAGCTCAGTTTAATTTTGATGCAACGAAAGAAATTAACGAGTTTTTCATACACTTAAAGAGAGTTTGTATAAAAAACGCAGTGTTTAATTTTAGGTATTTTTTTTTTCCGTGGAAAATTTGTTAGATTTATTGAAAAACTTTATTATGTACATTATTAAACTATAAAATTATTATAATGTTAAAAAATGTAGTGGAGGATGCTCACTTACTACACAGGTTTTGCTTAAAGGCTATACCTTTGGCTTAAAACATAATTTTTCAGAGCTCTTGGTTTGATTTGGAAGCTAAGTTCAATAACTAACAAGAATTTTAATCAGAATTTAAAACTTTTATTATTCGCAGTCATAAGATATCGCCTTTTTTATTTTATGCAAAAACTAGAAGCGCAAAATGCGACATTTAGCTTGTGCATTCTAACAAGCCATGTATGAGCAAAATCCGTTATCATTTGGTTAAATGGCAGCAGTTTGAACGCTGTGAACGCATATCAGAAAAATCGATGATTGTCGATTTAAAAAACACTTTAAAACTTCTGCCATTTTTCCAATTTTCAACTGATTTCAGTTATCTTAGACTTTTTTGAAAGGTACTTAGTAGTTTTAATAATTCCTGTAAAAAAATTAAGGATTTTTGTTTACTACTATTTTTAAAAAAACAAAGAATAACTAACATTTGTACAAAATTTTTTAAAAATTGACTTCTCCATTGCTATAAACCCACTTTATACATTTTTTTTCAAAAATCTTTCGGCACTGTTAAATTTAACGTTTAATTCTATTGAACAAAAGTGCCTTTTGTTTTTAAATTCTCACAACCTAAGCATATGTAAAATTTGTTAAAAGTCGGAATACTAGAATCCCTACTTTTTAACTTTAAGAATTTTTTAAAAAAAATTATGATGGAACTGAGAGTTCGGACTGGTCGCGATATAATCACAAGAAGTCCTTCTCTCGGAATTTTTAAGAATTTAGGCTGAAACTTTTTTAAAGGTAAAATTGGTTACACAGTGTAATTCACAATGACTCACTGAACTTTAAACAATAGAGATTTGAATTTCTTTGATGGCTGCAGCCATCGCATCAGATTTTATATTCGTTCTTCTTTTCACTTTTTTTAAGACGGCGGCATTCTAAAATTTTATCTGAACGTGGACGAGAATAACGAAAACTATTTTAACTAATTCCAAACACTATTTTCAATCATATAAATGACAACTTTTTACTGAAAATCTGTTCGGAAGGTGGGCCAACGTTTTGTTCAGTAGGTGGGCAGGCACGCTATCATAACATGACGTGAAATATTTTTTTCCATTTCTCAATATTGTTCGATTGCGCGTAGAATTGTGAACAATAAACATTAAATATAGAATCCTACTCATATTCATCTTTTTTATCGACAAGAAACACTCTGAAATTCACTAAATAGATATGAACTAGAGCCCTGCATGAGTATAATCGCAAAGCGAATACACTCTGCTTCACTGCTAAAGAGTACACTGTAACTGAATAAAAGTTAAACAACAGGTCGTGTAGTGAAGAGCAAATCTGCGCACGAGCTTCACTGCTTATACCTTATCCGTTCTCTCAAAAACACTGTAAGCACTGATCTGAACTTTGAGAGGTTTGCGTTATTTTTGTTTCTATTCGGTGACTCGCATACCATACTCTCACATACACTGCAAGCATTGATCTGAGCTATGAAAGCTTTGCGTTATTTTTTGTTTCTGTTCTGTAGTTCAGTGATGCTTAGCGTTTAACCAAACCGGTTTTCTTAGACAAAGGAGGTAGGACAGGCGACGTGAGGTGCTCAAAAAAATAACTGCTCTACGCAGACTCACAGGTTCAGAGTGTTTTTGAATAACTGACTGAGGACTACAGTGCATTTTGTGCGTGCTTTTTTCCATTGTGAAAATTACGTGTTTGAACGAGTTAATAGATAAAAATATATATTAAAATATTCATTTTATTAAAATATTCATTTTATTAAAAATGGATATTGATGAGGTAAAAAATTTTATTTCTTTAATACTTCACTAATCATAATTGAAAACAATGAAAAAAAGCATGTCTGTATATATATTGTTTGCATCTCATTGAAAGTCACTCGCAAAACAAAAGATTCTTGCTCCTAACAAAATAATGCGCAAAATATTCAGTGTATGTGTATTAATATTCAGTATACCTAGTGTTTGCGTTACTTTTTATTGCAAGAAGCTGGTCTTGCTGTTATAAGTTCAGCAGTGTATTGTTACTCTCGCATAAAATAGAGTGAGAGTATGTTTACATACGAGAGCTTTAGAAAAAAAGGTCAGTGTAAGCTTTTTATCCGACATCAAGCGATTGTATTTGAGTAGACAAAAAGCATACTCATGCAGGGCTCTAATATGAACTATATTTGCTCAGATTCGTTTTATTCGAATATTTTATTTCTCAACGGCCGTGGGCTAAAGCAGCACGCGCATTCATCTCAATGATTTATCAAAAGTGAATATTCAATGAGAAGTTATTGCGACACTTTACACATTATAGCATCATACAGACGTCAGAACTCACAGTGTTCAGTAGTAGGTGAGCCTGTTCAGCAAGTGGGCATCCTTATTTCTTTTCAAAAATTGCATAAAAAATCGTTATTGGTATAAAGATTTGGATGGGATTTTTTGTGGGTTTTTCGTATCATTTTGGTGGGATAAACAGGTCTAAATCGGGATGTGATCGGGATTTTTTACTAAATCAGAATCACATCACTGGAGTGGAGTGACATTCTTGACAAAATACCGAGTTGTCACTCCACCTTACATGAATTCATCATGCATCGCACTCACCACCGCACTCACAAATCATATTTACCAAATATGCATACTATATTATTCTTGCAACAATAACTAAATGAGAACTATAAGAACTGCAAAGGCAAGAAATAAACTGCAGGAACAGAGTGCGATGTTGCTTGTCGGATTATGTGTGTACGTGTGCGATGCTGTTGCTTCTTGCTTGTATGGAAAATGTTTGTATGTGTGTGGTATAAATAAAATTCAAATACGGGAAAAAAACGAGTTGTAAGGAAAACATTTGATTTATCCACGTAAATATTTGAATAAAATTTATACTCAGGCGTGGATAATGCTAATATGCGTTATTTCCCTTAGTGTAAAGGTGAGTTTTGGAACTAATTCAAGGATAATGACAAAAATAAAGATAGACTGTCACGTCAAAATTTACTGATGCGTCTACGATAAAGCCATCTTCCTTTCAACTTTGCCAAGCTTTTTTTTAAAAAAAAACAAAAAAAAAACAAGAGAAAAATCGATATTGGTTGGTCGAATTTCGACCACAGGCAATACTAGTTGTATTTATTTTTTTAGCATAAGATATTACATGACATTTACTTATATTAAAAAAAATGTTATTGTTAATACACCAACTATGCAAGTTTAATAAATCCTTTTGAAGATTTAAACAGTCTGAAATGCTGATGACTTGTTTGAATAGCTTGATATCATCTGCAAACATTAGGCATCTAGATTGTTTTATGGACAATGGTAGATCGTTTTTAAATATTAAGAATATAATAGGTCCACAGTGTGAGCCCTGGGGAAATCCAGAAGTAACATTTATAGTATCCGATATAAACGAGTCAATTCCGACAAACAATTTTCTATCACTAAGATAACTTTTGAAAAAATTTAATAGGGGATCAAGAATTCCAAATTTTTGTATTTTTTTAAGAAGAATATCATGATCTATTTTGTCGAAAGCTTTAGCAAAATCAGTGTAGATAACATCTAACTGAGAGCGCTTTTCTATTGCTCTTGAGATATTACTCATTTGTAATAATCATTAAATTTGAGCAAGTATATTTTCCGGGTATGAAGCCGTGTTGGCTGTCACATAAAAATTCTTTTATATGTAAGTATAGTTTGTTCTTCCGTGGCGTCCGTGGCGTAGTTGGTTAAAGTGCGTGGCCGCTATGTCAAAGAACTTTGGAGACCCAGGTTCGAACCCCAGCAGCGACAGAAAATTATTTGAATTAAAATAATTTTTCTGTACGGCCGCCACCTCTCTGCAGACAATGGCAAACCTCAGAGAGTAATAAAAATGACATGTAATGCTTCTTGAGAACGAGAACATTCCGTTCATCGCCGTTCGGAGTCGGCGTTAAGCATGTAGGTCCGGTTCTTGGTCAATTATGTACAAACTTAATAACACGCACAACACAATTGATTATAAGAAGCTAGGTCAAAGTCCTTTCAAGGGCTGAAATGGCCAGTTATTTATTTTATTTATTATAGTTTGTTCTTTATTATTTTTATTATTTATTGAGATGCTAAGCGATAAAGCTTTATAGCATTTTAAAAAAATTCAACAATTTACTTGATTAACTTAAATACTATACAATTCATTATACATTAGATTATTAATTTAAAGGATTTCAGATTTAATATATAATAGTAAAAGTAAATTGTCAGGTATGATGTAAGGTTGTATATATTCCGGATCAACATCTTGATATTAATAGATCAATTGATTAGAGCAGTGAGACTGATAACCAAGTTCTACATATAATATGTGTAGAAACAGGGATTAGAGCAAAGCTCACATATGCAAGGCTAGACGGACGGGGTCTACCTCCGGCATATGCCAGGCGAGACGGAGATGGTCTCGCTCTGGATAATCATGTGTGAATTTAATCAACTTGGTGTAAAATTGCAGGTATGATGTGAAGTTGCATATTCCGGATCACATCTTGATATTTACTATGTCAATTGATTAGAGCATCACTCCCTTATGTGAGACTGATAATCAAATACTATTCTGATGTATGTATGTAGATTCATGTAAACAGGGATTAGAGCAAAGCTCACTTATGCAAGGGTAGACGGACGGGGTCTACCTCCGGCATATGCCAGGCAAGACGGACGTGGTCTCGCTCTGAATAATAATGTTTAAATTTAATCAGCTTGTTAGTATTGCCAAACATAGCCAGGAAAATATAAAGTATTCTTGGGAGAGCATAATTCAAATCAACCTCGGTACTGGAGATATTCTAGAATTTTAAGTTTAATTAAGTATATGGATTCATTTAAAGAAATTACATATGAAACAAAATTAAAGTCACAACAAGCACTTCTCAGCGGTTCATTTTGCAAGTATGTAGTTTGTTCTACAAAAGTTCATGTAAAGTAACTCAAAAGATCTTCTAGGACGAATAGGAACATTAAAGTAAATTTTACTTAATAAATATGTACATACATTAAGTACATTACTATGTACTATACATTGAGCATAGTTCTGCGATTTTTTACTTTCTGCGAAGTAGGAAGATTTAATAGCTGTAATCGATATTCATAAGGTGGAAGATGAAAGTCAGTTCTGCAGTATAAATTGCTTAAGCAGAACAGAAGAAATTTTTTCTGAACTGATTCAATGTCGTCAATGTAACAACCATATCATGGACACCATACAATTGAGGCATATTCTAAGATAGGCCGCACTAGTGAAGTGAACAAAGATTTCGTAACAAGGGGATCATTAAACTCTTTTGCCCATCGTTTGATAAATCCTAGGGTACTTTTTGCTCTATTTATTATTTTAGTTATATGAATATGAAAGCGAAGTTTAGAATCCATGGTAACTCCAAGATCATGGAAACTATCTAAAGATTCTAATATGTAATCGCAGATTTTGTACGTGCTTCTAAGCCATGGCTTACGCGAGAAGGCCATGTGCTTACATTTTTTCATATTGAGATTCATATGAATCATTTTGCACCAGTTATAAAGATTATTGATTTTTGAAAGAAAGAAATAGTTTGACGTCGTCAGCGTACATCAAGACGTTAGCATGCATTATTATAGTTGGCAAATCATATATGAAAATTAGAAAGAGAAGAGGACCGATGTGACTCCCTTGGGGCACTCCTGAGGTAACCGGGAACTCGTAAGATTTCACGAGTTTAAATAAAACAGATTGAGTTCCATTACTGAGACACGATTCAATCCACCTCAGAAGCTGTATGGGAAATCCGATATGAGATAATTTTAAAATTAAGAGTTTGTGATTTACAACATCAAAAGCTTTACTAAAATCCGTATAGATGACATCTGTCTGAAGACCTTTTCCAAAATTCTCTATGGTCTTAGATGTAAATTCAAGTAGGTTAGTGAAATGTCGATTTTCCAGAAAGAAATCCATGTTGACATGGAGACATCAAAGACTTTGCACTATGTGATAATTGTGACGTAACAATTGCCTCAAAAAGTTTGGGCAAAGTACTTAATTTAGCAATTCCGCGATAATTATCAATTAAAGACCTGTTACCAAATTTATGCAACGGAATAATAAATTAAGATTTCCATGCAGCTGGAAAGTGCATGGAATAAAGTAAAGTGATAGGCGTTACTAATTCTTCACAACAGTATTTCAATATACATGAGGGTATGTTGTCGGGACCGCTTTTATAAGAAGATTTAAAATCTCTTATGTATGATCAAAAATGTATGATATGATCAAAAGTTTTAGCGAAAGCACCTTGTTTCACAATTGCTCTATAGTTTGAAACATCATACCGGTTGCCTGATTTAAATCATGGTTCTATTGCACATACTTTCCAATTGTCGATGAAATAACTGTTTTTTAGACATGAATTGAACAGAATGAGTAGAGGTTTGGTAACGTTGCTCAAGCAATGTTTAAAAAATATTGGCGGGAAACCATCTTTTCCAGCTTTACATGAACTTTTGAGGTTTGTTATTGCCGATTGTATATCAGTTTCTATTACATGAAATGTGCTGATGGACTGGATATTAGGAATATTAAAGTCACTAAAGCGATTTGAATTTGTATGTTGCGTAGAGACATTTTGCAAGTATTGTATCAATAAATTGCAATTCTCTTGAATATTGTTTGACTAAAGTTCATCGTATTCCATGTTACTTGGAAAACCACATGTGTTACGTCTAACGTTTATAAATTGCCAAAAAGCGGAAGGATTTGTGCTTAATTGGGTTTCAACACTTAAAATATATTGTTTATATAGGAATTTATGAAGAAAATCAAATTCATTTCTAATTCGTGTAAAAAACAATCTATCTTCCTCGCTGTTTGTTGTTTTAAATTTCTTAAAAGCTTTATTTTTTAAATTTTTTAGGTTTACTAGCCTAAAGTTAAACCGAGGTAATTTAATATGTTTGGATTGATTTGAATTGATGGACAACCGGAACGTATTTGGTAATACCGCATACAAATTTATCAGCAACAAAAGAGTAAATGTTTTCAGGGTTTGTTTCTGAGATTAATGAGGACCAATCGATAGAAGCTAAAAAATCGTTTAATGCTGAAAAGTTTCCTTTAGCAAAATTAAAACTTTTAAATGATTTAACGTGACTCTTGTCAGAGTCATAAAATTCAAAATTGATAAGCAGAGCTTTATGGTGGACGCTATTTTTTGAGATGGGATAAAGACTTAACTCGCAAGATGCTTTTAGCTCACCAGTAACGAAAATCAAATCTAATATTATTTAATATTATTTAACTGTTGAAAGTTGTTGGAGAGAAAGAAACTAGATACAATTGATTCAATATCAGATGATATATTGCTAGGAAAAATATTTCTACCGTTAGAAATCCAAGCTATATTTCCAAGATTAAAATCTCCTGCTACAATAATTTGTTGCTTATAGTTCAAACCATCAGCAATTTTTACAATATTTTCTAAATGGCATTGATAGATATCTAAATTACAATTTGGTGGAATATAAGATACGAAAATATAAACAGAGTAGTTATCTGAAAATTCTACATTTATACATATTTGTTCAACTACATATGTTATTATCACAATTCAGAGGAACTATTTTACTGCATAAGTCGCTCCTGGCCGCTAGCAAAACTCCTCCACCTCTTTCTCTTCCAGAAGCTGTTGCATTTCGATCGAGACGAAAGACGTTGTAATAAGAATCAAAAAATTCACTATTTAAAATGTTGCTATGTAACAGGGGCGAACACAGGTAGGGGTTTTGGGGGTTAAACCCCCCTCCCCCCAAATGAATGAATAAAAAGAAAATTAAATGTATAAAGCAAAACAATTAAAAATTGTAAAGCATTATTTATTTAAGTTGTAATGTTTTAAGCTATTTTTTAAAGAATAAAAAGTAAAATAAAAAGCTTACTTCCATCGCTTTTCTAAAGTTCTCATATGTGAACGTACTTTATCTTGGTATTATGCGCAAGTAGAAAACAAAGTGGCGTCCGTGGCGTCCGTGGCGTCCGTGGCGTAGTTGGTTAAAGTGCATGGCCTCTATGTCAACCAACCTGGAAACCCGGGTTCGAATCCCAACAGCGACAGAAAATTACTTGAATTGAAATAATTTTTCTGTACGGTCGCCACCTCTCTGCAGACAATGGCAAACCTCAGAGAGTAATCAAAATTACATGTAAAGCTTCTTGAGAACAAGAACATTCCGTTCATCGCCGTTCGGAGTCGGTGTTAAACCTGTAGGTCCGGTTCTCGGTCAATTGTGTACAAACTTAATAACACGCACAACACAATTGATCATAAGAAGCTAGGTCAAAGTCCTTTCAAGGGCTGAAATGACCAGTTATTAAATTTTTGTTTTAGGAAACGAAGAGAGTACACTGCTGTACTTATACTAATAAGAAGCGGATAAAGTAATAAAAAACAACGCAAATACTGTATTCATACACTGAATATTTTGTGCATATTTCTTTATGCGCAAACATCTCTTGTTATGCGAGAATTTTAATATGGAATGCAAGCAATATACCATCATATATATGTATGTTTTGGCAATGTTTTAAATAATGTAGACAGTTATGCATTTTGTGAAAAATTTTCGAAAACTTAAAATTAAAATTGAATAACTATTTTATTACCAATAAAATTAAAGTTACAATTCATTAAAAGGTATAACAGAAAATGATTATGCTTGCGAATACAACAAAACCTTAAGACAACAATGAACACAAAAGAAGACAAAGATAACATAAATCTAATCTACACAGTAGCAATCTGAAATTGAAATGTGCAATATTTTTAACGTTTTTGACAAATTTAAATAATTCTTTTCTGTGATATTTTTATATTTAATAAATAAGTTTGTGTTTGTGCCGTCAAAAAGTACCTTCATAAAAAATTTTTAAATGTGAAATTAAAGTAGTAAGAAAAAGAAAATTGTATGTTAAATTGTCAAACTAATTGTATCATTTTATTTGAAGATTCAATAAAAAATGTATTCCTGAAGATGCTGAAAAATACCCAGCGAAACGTTGGAGGAAAAAATGAAATAGTGTTAATTTATTTTTTTTTTTTTTTTTTTTTTTTTTTTTTTTTTTTTGTTCAAAATGCATTTGTATATTTATTTATTTTATACATAATGTTCACAAATAAGACAAGTCTTTTTAAAGCGATAAGAATGACAGAAGTAATAACAACAAGTTATAATCAACAAATAAATAAAAGGTAAAACTTAGAATAAAAGGTTATAATAAAGGTTAATAACTTAAGATTATAAATTTTTAACAATTAAAAAGAAACAATGTTCAAAGAATAACAAAAGTAATAACAACAAGTTTTAATCGACAAATAAATGTTACAAGTAAAAATTAGAATATAAATAAATATTATATAAATTAGAAAATTATATAAATTAGAAAAGCGAGAAAGAAAATTTAAAGGAGGAGAAGAGTTAAGAGAAAAGTTTGAATATTTCAAGCTTCAAGTTGCGTTTGTTTGTGATAGTTTTGACAGCTGACGGCAACGAATTCCAAATTCTGATCGCGTTCACGAAAAAAAGTCTACTCGAGTTTAAAAAATTATGAACAGGGATTAAGAGGTTCAAGTTTCTTTTTGATCTGCAGAACTGTAGTTTATTGTATAAGTATGCTGGAGTTTGCGTATTTATTAAGCTATGCAAGAAAATGCAATTTCTAGCGTCCAAGTAACAGAAAATATTGCAACCAAGTAATTGATTGCTTAAATGACTAATACGTTCAAATTTTTTAACACCATAAACATATCTTATTGCATTATTAAATGCCAGTTGTAGCTTATGCTTTGACCTGGAATCAGGATTGCTGTACACCACCTCTGAGTACGATATTATAGGCATTATAAGCTGGATAATTAGCTTTTTTCTGGTTTCAACAGGAACAAAAGATGCAGTTCGTCTCAAATTCCGTAGGATGTAGTAAACCTTGCAAACAACAGAATTTATATCATCATCGCAAGAGAGAGAGGAGTTGATGTAGAATCCAAGATTTTTAACCTTGGTAACGAATTGTAGACCAAAGCCATTAAGATTAATTGTCGGTATATTATGAATAGATAAGCATTGTTTCCTAATCGGCAAGACATATGATTTGAGAGGATTGAGCTTAAGCTTATTAGCCTTAGCCCAATCTGATATTTTACTCAGATCTTCATTAAAATTTATACATAATTCATCAACAAGACTAATAGGTTTGGACAGGTACAGTTGAAGATCGTCAGCATATGCATGCATGGTGACATGACGACATTTAGTGAAGATATCATTAAGAAAAATCGAAAATAAAAGCGGACCGAGAACAGAGCCTTGCGGCACCCCACAGGTCAGATTACCAAAAGCGGACAGACTATTTCCCACCCTTACTCTTTGAGACCTACCAACTAAGTAATTAAATATCACACGGACAGCAGAGCTAGAAAATCCAAAACTGATCGCATTTTTGGCAAAGTATTGAATGATCGACAGAGTCAAATGCTTTAGAAAAATCTAGCAGACAGAGCAAGCTTAAGTGCCCTAGATCATACGATAATCTAATATCATCTAGAATCTTAACAATGGCTGTAGAGCAGCTGTGACCAGGTCTAAAACCAGACTGAAGTGGGGACATAAGATTATGATTTCTGATGTGATCAGAAATTTGCGCAGCCATAAGAGATTCAAACACTTCCGATAGACATGATAGCAGATTTACGGGACGAAAATCAGAAAGTTCACGAGCATTTGCCTTTTTAGCTATGGGGATTATTGTCGCTGCTTTCCAAACATCAGGGAAATTTGAACTTGTGAAACAATAATTTAAAATATGAGTCAACGGGCTAAGAATATAAGGTAAAATAAGTTTAATAAATTTAATTGATACTCCATCCTCACCGACGGCATTCGACTTAATATTATTCACACAACGAGCAACATCAACCTCACTAACAGCAACAAAGTCAAAGTTAAATGGACAGTCAAAAGTACTAACATTCGAGTTATCGGTATTATCAGATGATGTTTTATCAGGATTAGCAGAGCTAGCAATGAAGTATTCGTCTAAACTATTAGCATCAATACCACATTCATCAGATGTTACATTACAAACTCTAGCTTGTCTTAAATTACTCCAAAGCTTTTTAGTTGGTTGTGATAATCTAAGTTTGGACATGAAGAAAATACGTTTTGAAGACTTGACAGCTGCATTGGCTTCATTTCTAGCTCTTTTGTATTGCTCCCAGTTGAAAATTGAGGAGTTTCTCTTCTAGCGATTGTAACTTTTATTCCTGTTTTTTATAGCCAATTTATTTGCATTTAAAAAAAAAATATCACGACCAAAACAGCCCAAATTCAGTGCACCATAGTGCATTGCTGAATATTAGCATTCTTTATCAAATATTCGATTAAGAAACAAAACAACACAGCTCACAAATTCAGATCAGCGTAAGAAGTGTGTTGTGAGAGAATAGAGCACGAATTAGCAGTTATTCTCATGCGCTGATTTTCTCTTTACTACACGATCTGTTGTTTACATTTATTCGCTTTCAGTGTATTCCTACACTAAAAAAAAAAATATTGAACAAAATGTGTTTTTCAAAAGTTTAAAGCACATTTGCTCTTACTTTGACGAAATTTGTTGCAAGCTATTTTTCAAACACAAAATTCTTCAAATTAATAACAATTGTCGTCAATTTTCAAAAATTTTTTTCAGTGAACAAAAGTATATTCGTTTATCGAATATATTCATGCAGGGCTCTGACTCGCATACATATTCTACTACGCAGTTTTTCTCTGTAAAGTCAAGTTCCGCTATCGCAGCAGCTTCAATTTGATATGAAGCTAAAACTAGAACTCTCGATTTTCGAGCTTTTCAAACACCCGGACTACCCGGGTATTTTAGAGTATCTCGAGCTACCCGACTAATAACCGAGTACCCGGGTATAAGTCGATTTTGAATTTTTGTTTTCTACAAAACTTAAGAATCTTTACGAAAATTTAAGATGCAGTGTAATTATTAATTAAATAAAAATTAAGTAAAAATTATTATTAATTTATGTTACTAAGTAAAAAAAAAAAAAAATAATCTACTCTTAACCAGTCCCCATCAAACATCTGCACGGACTACCAAAGCAGTTTTCTTTTTTATTTAAATGTAGTCACACAGAGCCAAAACAACCTAATAAAAAAGAAGAAAATCAATAAAATTTCTCTATGGTTTTCTTGTTGATTTCAAAAGTTACCTTCTTGATTTTTGTGAATTTAAGAAGGAAATTCTATTGATTTAATAAGATTTCTTTTAAAATTTTATTAAACCTTTAACCTAGATAAATTCCGGAATCCCCGGAATCCGGAATCCCCAATTTTGGACGACAGCGTTGAAGTTCCGCTGCCCGACCATAGTGAAGTCTTGAAAGCTATAGCTCGGCTTAAAAACAACAAAGCCGCAGGAGCCGATGGCTTACCTGCTGAGCTCTTCAAGAATGGAGGCGAAGCTCTATTTAAATGCATTCATGAGCTTCTATGCAGAATATGGTCGGAAGAATGCATTCCAAACGATTGGAACCTCAGTGTGCTCTGCCCAATCCACAAGAAAGGCGATCCCACAACTTGCGCCAACTACCGTGGGATAAGCCTTCTGAATATCGCATATAAGGTTCTGTCGAGCGTACTATGTGAAAGACTGAAGCCCATCGTAAACCAGCTGATTGGACCTTATCAGTGTGGCTTCAGACCTGGCAAATCCACCATAGACCAGATATTTACGCTACGACAAATCTTGGAGAAGACTCTAGAAAAACAAATCGACACACACCATCTTTTTGTCGATTACAAAGCCGCCTTCGACAGTCCAATAAGGAATCATCTATATTCCACAATGTCTGAATTTGGTATTCCTGCAAAGCTCATCCGCCTTTGGAGTATGACACTGAGCAACACCAGCAGCACAGTTAAAATCGGGAAGGACCTCACTCCTCCATTCGATACCAAACGAGGTTTCAGACAAGGTGATTCCTTATCGTGCGACTTTTTCAACCTAATGATGGAGAAGATCATCCGAGCTGCTGATTTGAGACGCAGTGGCACGATATTCTACAAAAGTATTATGCTGCTGGCGTATGCTGATGATATCGATATCATTGGCCATAATACGCGCGAAGTCAGTGCAGCATTCTCCAGGTTAGCGAAAGAGTCGAGTCGAATGGGTCTTGTAGTGAACGCAGATAAGACGAAATACCTAGTGTCAACAAATAAACAGTCCCAGCGTCTTGGAAACCAAGTCACTGTTGACAACATCTCCTTCGAGATCGTTAAGGACTTCGTCTACCTGGGATCCAGCGTAAACTCTTTCAACGATGTCAGTATTGAGATAAAGCGAAGGATAACTCTTGCCAACAGGTGTTACTTTGGGCTGAGTAGGCAATTGAGAAGCAGAGCCCTCTCTCGACGAACAAAACTCACGCTCTATAAGTCACTAATCATGCCCGTCCTATTATATGCAGCACAAACTTGGACGTTGAGCAGTTCTGATGAAAAGACTTTGGGAGCCTTCGAGAGAAAGATCCTTCGTAAGATCTTCGGTCCAATCTGCGTCAATGGCGAGTATTCGATGGAACCACGAGCTGTATGAGCTGTACGCTGACATAGACATAGTTAAGCGCATTAAAATCGAGCGGCTCCGCTGGCTAGGTCATGTTGAGCGAATGGAAAACGACGCTCCAGCGAAAAAAATATTCGATTCGGTGCCCGGTGGTGGTCAACGCAGAAGAGGACGCCCACATCTTCGTTGGAAGGATCAGGTGTTGGATAACCTGACTACACTTGGTGTTTCCAACTGGCGCCAGCAAGCGCAAAATAGAAATGGCTGGCGCAATTTCTTATACGAGGCCAAAACCGACCTTCGGTTGTAAGCGCCAGATAAGTAAGTAAGTTTAACCTAGATATATATTTTCAATTGCCTATAATATTAACTCTCAAAAGGGTGTATTATCTTCTTATTCGTTTTAACTGGTATCTCCTTAAACTTTGGAGAGTGAAAAAAAAAGATTTTCTTATTAAAGGTAAGTGTTAATAAGATTTCTACATAATTTCATCCATTCAATAAGAAATCTTATTAAAAAATTTTTGATAGTACACTAAGGGAAAAAAATATTAAATTTATCCAAAAACTTTTTTAATTTATCCAAAAAGCGAGTCATTTTTGCACCAATAACGCATTTGCATAAATCGACTACGTAAATATTTAAAATTTATTTGAATACTTTTTTAATTAAATTAAATGTTTAAATATTTGAACAGAATTAATAAACAATATATTAAAATTATGCACGAATTTTTTTTAAATATCTTTCAAATATTTACTATTTGAAAATAATCTATCGCATTTAAAGAAAATTTATATAAAAATATGGAATTTAAAAAAAAACATATTTAAATTGAATATGTTATTAATGGTTTTAAAGTATTATTTTCTTCATATTGCGTCCATCAAATGGCATTTGGCTGTATTACTTATTCTCGCTTTACTTTTTTGTTCTCTAATTTATACTATTTTTGACAGTTGGTGCAATCATGGTATAATAATACAAGGTAGCATTGACAGTTGCTTGGTAAATCATATACTGTCAAAAAATATACTCAAAAAGAGAGCGCTCACAATCCGCCATTGAAAACACAAGCAATGTTGAAAACGTTGAAGTGAAAAAAAAACAACAACCACAGCAGCTGCTGATGTATTTCCACAAAAAGCTGTTTTTGACAATTTATGTTTTCTTGTAGAAGAGAAAATAAGCAGTTGTCAATGCTACCATGTATTATTATACCATGGGTGCAATATTAGGGCACCAAATGTCAAAAACAGTATAAATTAGAGGGGAGGATTTCAAAATATCAAGTTGTCACTCCACCCTACATAATTTCATTTCTTTGCCAAATATGCATACTATATTACTCTTGCAACAATAACTAAATGAGAACTATAAGACCTGCAAATGCAAAAAATAAACTGCAGGAACAGAGTGCGATGCTGTTGCTGCTTGTCGGAGTATGTGTGTACGTGTGCGATGCTCTTGCTGCTTGAGTATAAATAAAATTCATATACGGGAAAAAAAACGAGTTGTAAGGAAAACATTTGATTTATCCACGTAAATATTTGAATAAAATTTATACTCAGGCGTGGATAATGCTAATATGCGTTATTTCCCTTAGTGTAGTTGTTACTTTTTAATTAGATTTTCTCTATGGAATTAAAAAGATTTCTCTTTGGACAGGGGCGCACCCAGAAAAAAATTTTGGGGGGTGTTTTATATTTTAATTTATAGACTCATTCAAATTTCATATATAATATTTACAGTACAAAGTCAATTATTCTTTTACTTTGTGCCATTGAATTTAATATGTCCTCAATAATAAAATTGAAATTAATTCAGGCATTGAAATTTTATGAAATTTTAAGAGATTCTTCCAATTTCATATTACTTTATATGTGCGGTTAGCGTAATTTTCATACGAGATCGGTAATTTAAATACAAGCTTATAATATATCGAAATTCATAACGATGGCCCCAAAATCTCTGCTGTGATCGCCATTACATGCAGACATATAGACGGAAATAAACCGATATGATTGCACAGAGCCAAAAACCACTACATAAAATCAATAAGACCACCAAATTAAGATATTTTATTAGGTTTTCTTATTAATATTACCAAATAATAAGAATTTTCCACAAAAAAATCTTTTCAATTCCATAGAGAAAATCTTATTAAAAATTATCAACTACTATCAAATATTTTTTAATAAGATTTCTTAGTGAATGAATGAAATAATGTGGAAATCCTATTAACACTTAACTTTAATAAGAAAATCTCTTTTTTCACTCCCGAAAGTTTGAGAAGAGAAGAGTTTAAAAGTTAAAATTAATAAGAAAATCTTATTGATCTGCTTTTATAAAATTTATTTATTAGACACCCTTTTAAGAAGATAGTAATGGTGAAAATGTTACTTATTTTTGCTTTCTTGGCTTTAGCTTTCAGTCGTAGTTGTGAAGTGAATTCGAAAAGTTATCCGTCGATTTAAATAAAGTAAAATAAGAAAAATGTTATAATGGAGAATGATATTTGTGTTCCAGAACTTGTTTTCGACGAGGCTAAAATTCTCGAAACTCAAGCCATATTTCAGTCGTGGGCTTGAGTGACTCAATTTTGATTTTATTAAAAATGTACGGTAAGGTTCTTGACAAAAGTTGGATATTGAGGATGCTGCCAATTTCTTTGAAGGCTTCGACAGCGCCGGGTATTTTGGATACAAAGTCAAAGTTAATTTAGTTTTAACATATGTATTTAATATTAATAAATTTAATATTGTAGGCTTTGGCCGTATAAAAATTAAAAAACGAAGTTTTTAGTTTTTTGTTTATTTTAATTTTTCCAATATTTCGGTTAAAAATGTTAACCATCTTCAGGGAACTATACAAAAATATAAAAACATTTATCACAAATCAGGAAACACTTATAATGACAAATGAATAAATAAAACTACAATCACAATGAAATAATTAATTACCCCTAAAAAACTAGCACAAAGAATTACTTTGTGTGGCTTAGAATGGTTAGAGATCTTAATGTCAACTAATTTTGTGTCTAATAAGATTTTTGTAAATATGAGCGCAGTTATCGGTGTACGTTTTGTAGTTGAGTCTTTTTTGGGTGGGAGTGTTGAGTATATGTAGCATTTCTATTGTGTATCTTCGTTTGTAATTATGTTCTTGTTGCAGAATTCTTGTGCCTTCCCAATTCGGAGTGTGTCCTCGCTGCAGACAGTGGGCTGCAAGTGCCGTATTGTTGTCCTTCTTGTTTTTTTTTTTTTTTTTTTTTAGGTCTGATTTGTGCGCTGATATTCTTGTCCTTAATTTTGATTTTGTCGTTCCAACATATACTTGTCCGCATAAGTTGTCTCCGTCTCCTTTACATGTAATTTTATAGATTAAATTAGATTTGTCCATATCCTCAATTTTTGATTTTGTGTTGCTGAAAATGTTTTTTAATGTGTTGTAAGATTTTGGAGCAACAAAAAAACAACTCATTCGTCGAAAAACTATTTAACAAAGAATTAATAACATTACATGAAAAACATCAACTAATAACATATAATGCTACAACACCACGTATTTACGGTCTCCCAAAGATTCACAAAGAAAATATGCCCCTAAGGCCAATCTGCTCGTCGATTAATTCGCCTTCATATCGCTTATGCAGATACGTGTCGGACATATTAAAGAACTTGACGAGAGACTCTAAATATAACATCAAAGACGCGAAAGAGTTCAAGAACAAAATAAACAATAGCTACATATATGACGATGAACTAATGGTCTCTTTTGACGTTGTGTCGCTCTTCCCGAGTATTCCAGTGGATTTTGCCATAAAAACAATTGACAATAAATGGGACACAGTAGCCAAACATACAAAAATACCAAAACAATTATTTATGGACATACTAAGATTCTGTCTTAAAGAAAATAATTATTTTAAGTACGACAGCAAAATGTATACACAATTAAAAGGAATGCCCATGGGATCCCCAATATCACCTATAATTGCGGATATTGTCATGGAAGAAATTTTGGACAAATTTTTGGACAAAAATGAACAAAAACCAAGATTATTGACAAAATATGTGGACGATATTTTTTGTATTCTAAAAACAGATGCCGTGGTAACAACCTTAAATAACTTAAACACCATACACAGACACATAAAATTCACAAAAGAAGAAGAAAATGAAGGACAAATTTCGTATCTAGACGCCAAAATAACAAGAAACGACAATATAATGAAAACGGATTGGCATCAGAAACACACAGCATCAGGACGACTTATAAATTTTCACTCAAAACACCCGAAAAAAACAATACTTAACACGGCAAAAAATTTTATCAACAGAGTATTAGACATCAGTGACGAAATTTACCACAAAAACAATAAACACAAAATTATAAACATATTAATCAAAAACGACTTTCCAAAACAAACAATTCACAGGTTACTCAAAGGAGTTGGTAAACAACAAAACCACGATAAAGAACCAAAAAGATACAAAGGAGTCACATATGTAGAAAGCTTTACGGAAAACCTCAAAAAAACAGACATATACAACAAAAATCTTTACCAACTTGCTCCAAAATCTTACAACACATTAAAAAACATTTTCAGCAACACAAAATCAAAAATTGAGGATATGGACAAATCTAATTTAATCTATAAAATTACATGTAAAGGAGACGGAGACAACTTATGCGGACAAGTATATGTTGGAACGACAAAATCAAAATTAAGGACAAGAATATCAGCGCACAAATCAGACCTAAAAAACAAGAAGGACAACAATACGGCACTTGCAGCCCACTGTCTGCAGCGAGGACACACTCCGAATTGGGAAGGCACAAGAATTCTGCAACAAGAACATAATTACAAACGAAGATACACAATAGAAATGCTACATATACTCAACACTCCCACCCAAAAAAGACTCAACTACAAAACGTACACCGATAACTGCGCTCATATTTACAAAAATCTTATTAGACACAAAATTAGTTGACATTAAGATCTCTAACCATTCTAAGCCACACAAAGTAATTCTTTGTGCTAGTTTTTTAGGGGTAATTAATTATTTCATTGTGATTGTAGTTTTATTTATTCATTTGTCATTATAAGTGTTTCCTGATTTGTGATAAATGTTTTTATATTTTTGTATAGTTCCCTGAAGATGGTTAACATTTTTAACCGAAATATTGGAAAAATTAAAATAAACAAAAAACTAAAAACTTCGTTTTTTAATTTTTATACGGCCAAAGCCTACAATATTAAATTTACAAAATCACTCAAAAAGGCCGACAACAACAATAACTTTTAATATTAATAAATAACAACTTTATTTAATAATGCATAAATTTTAATAAAATCTTAACAATGTGTAGATTTGTATTTAATATTATAGGCAGTTAAAGATGTATTTTTAGGTTAAAGATTAGCAAGATTCTGTATTGATTAAAAAGATTTCTTTAATAAAATTTTAAAAGAAATCTTATTAAATCAATAGAATTTCCTTCTTAAATTTCATGAATAAATCTTATTAAACCTATAAGATTTCTTCCTAAAAATCAAAAAGGTAACTTTTAAAATCAATAAGTAAATCAAATATTTTTGATAAGATTTCCTTATAGTTTTTAAATGTTTTCTCATAAAAAAATAATAGGATTCTTCTTAAAATTATGTGGATTGACCAATAATAAATTCTCTAAGTTTTAATAAGATTTTCTCAATGGTTTTAATGAGACAATCTTCTTGAATGAAAACGATAGAGAAATTTTATTGATTTTTTTCTATTTTATTAGGTTGTTTTGGCTCTGTGTGGCTACATTTAAATAAAAAAGAACATTGCTTTGGCAGTCCGTGGATATGTTTGATGTAGACTGGTTAAGAGAAGTTTTTTTGTTTTTTTTTTTTACTAAATAACGATTACTAATTAAACTGCATCTTAATTTTTCGTTGAGATTCTTAAGTTTTGTAGAAAACAAAAATTCAAAATTCGAGTAGCTCGAAATACTCGATAATACTCGGGTAGCGTGGGTGCTCGAAAAGCTTGAAAATCTAGTTCTAGTTTTAACTTCATATCACATTGATAGCGGAACTCGACTTTACAGAGAACAACAGCGTAGTAGAGCATGTATGCGTATTAGAGCCCTGCATGAATATAATCGTTAAACGAATATACACTGCTTAACTGTTGTACACTGAAAAAATGTTTTAAAATTGACGACAACTGTTATTAATTTGATGAATTTTATGTTTAAAAACTAGCTTGCAAATTTCGTCAAAGTAAGAGCAAACTTTTAAAAAACATGAGAAAAGGCAAATTATGAACACATTGTGTTTCATTTTAAGTTAGTGTTTTTTTTTTGAGTGTAGGAGTAATATATATGTAGAAGCAAGCGAATAAATGTAAACAACAGATCATGTAGTAAAGAGAAAATCAGCGCATGAGAATAACTGCTAATTCGTTCTCTGTTCTCTCACAACACACTTCTTACACTGATCTGAATTTGTGAGTTGTGTTGTTTTTGTTTCTTAATCGAATACTTGATAAAGTATACTAATATTCAGCAATGGACTATGGTGCACTGATTAACTATTAGCAAAATGTGTTTAATTTGAGTTGGTGATTGATGAATTGATTGAAAAGCAAAATTATTGCGATTTTAAATTAAATTTAAATAAAAAAAATATTTTTAAATCAAATTGGATATTGATGAAATAAGTAACATAAAAAGTAGCACAATCATTTTTTGCTTTACCTTTTAATGAAATGTAAATTTAATTTTATTTTTAATAAATAGTTATTAAATTTTAATTTTAAGTTTTAGGTAATCTTTTCCTCTTAGGTAATTCTTTTCCTAATTAAAAATGCATAATTGTCTACATTATTTAAAACATTGCCAAAACATACATGTATTTAATGATATTTCAGGCAAAAAATCATACTCTGGCAGGGCTCTTTTGCGTATACAGAGCATAATTTCATAAAAACAATTAATAACGCCATGAAAGTAGCTTTAAACATTCCAACTTAAATAAATAATGCTTTAGAATTTGTAATTGTTTTACTTTATACATTTAATTTTATTTTTATTCGTTCATTTGGAGGGGGTTTTAACCCCCAAAACCCCTACCTGTGTTCGCCCCTGTCTTTGGAAAATTCTTATCATTTGGGAGTATTAATAAAAAAACCCAATAAAATAGCTCAATTTGGAGATCTTCTTGATTTTATGTGGTAGTTTTTGGCTCTGCTCAGTCATATCGGTCTTATTTACTGTCGGTCACTTACATACTATGTTCTTGATGAGCATCGCTACTCAAGTACATCTAGCCATGTCCGTCTATATGTCTGTATGTCATGACGATTACAGCATAGGTTTTTGGGGCCATCGTTATGAATTTCGATATACTATAAGCTTATATTTAAAATATAAAGGTCATGTTGCAAATTAACGATCTCTTATGAAAATTACGTTAACCCCACATAGAAAGTAATATGAAATTGGTAGAATTTCATAAAATTTTATAAATTAAAATTTTATAAAAAAAATGTAATTCCTTAATTAATTTCAATTTTATTATTGAGGACATAATAAATTCAATGGCCAAAAAAAATGAATTATTGACTTTGTACTCTAAATATTATATAATGAATAAAAAAATTTGAATAAGTCTAATAAAAATATAACCCCCCCTCCCCAAAATTTTTTCTGTGTGCACCCCTGCTATGTAACCATGTTTCTGTTAATGCTACGAGATCGTAGGGGTGCAATGACATTTCGAGCAGAAATTTAGCTGATTTTGTTCTCATTCCACTGACGTTTTGGTAGTAAATTGAGTACTTCTCTTTTTGTGAAGTTCTACTTCTAATAATATTGTTGTTATTTGTAAATGTTTTATTTAATAGGCATGTTGTTGGTTGAACAGAAACAGCATCATTAACCGATGTTGTATTATTGTGTTGTTCAAAGTTACCAGAAATGTTGAAACTTCTTAACTCTTACTCCAGATGGCCAGTATTGAGCATTGAGAATGGAGTTAAAAGGGTAGAAGGTACTATTACCAAAAAACTAAGGGATTTCAGTTTGGACAAATCTACACCTTGTTTGGTAAAGCTATATCATTGAATATCATCACATAGAACGGAAGGAACTTTTGCAATGTGCAATGTGCATTATGAAGTGTTACACAATGGTACTAACCAAGACAAAAATTCGGAATATAAATCTTTTGATTAAAAATATACCTTCCCTTCATGAATTTTTTGTTTTATATTCTTTATCACTGTACTTATGTTATGTTTAACCTTTTACTTTTCTCCTAAATACCAAATAAATATGACTTTGAACAATGAAACCTGACGTATCTAATATTAAAAGATTATATTTAGCCAAAAATATAGCAACACAAAAACGTTTCTGGAATCTGGTTCCAAAATATTGAATTTTAAACGTATTAACAAAACCATAAAACATAATCTGTTAAATGCTTTATGATCCAAAATAAGCCCCCGAAAGTATAAGAAGCTTTAAAAGTAATAGTTATGAAAGGTAGAAATGATATTCTCATTAACGTGTTGTGGCACGAGGTTTTTCTGTTTTTTCTCAAATTGATCAAAATCGAGATACGTTCTTGTGTTACTAAGGGGACGAAATGTGGATGGGGACCCAATCAATCATCCATAATTGGATGCTATACATACAGTATATTCATTAATTTAAATATACAATAAAGTATGGTATGTAACCGCACAGAAAAAAAAGAGTAGAACTTTTACCTAAAAATGTAGTGAATTCAGCTAAAGTAATCCGGTGATTTTCAGTCAACGAATTTGATTAGGTGCGCTACCAATTTCTAAATGTTAATTATATGCAATTATATTGGGTAGTTTAACTGCGAGAGTAGATAAAGAACCTAAATATTTAGGTGTACCTTCAACCATAAAATAGATAAGACACATAATTTATTAGAAGAATAAGCTAATTTTTTTTAAACTATGACCACTTCAGATTAGGCAAGCCACCTACTAAGTGTAGATAAATCATCTAATTATTTAGATAGCATTCCCACTTAAGAGTGGGAATGCCGTGCAAAAAATATGTTTTTTGTTTTGCAATTTCTATTTTGAAGTGAAATTTTCCTTAGGTGACTTTACTTCATTTCGTCACATGATAGAGAGAATGAGTTGTTTTATAGTAGATAGAATGAGAGAGATGTGGCGTCCGTGGCGTAGTTGGTTAAAGTGCGTGGCCGCTATGTCAAAGAACCTTGGAGACCCAGGTTCGAACCCCAGCCAGCGACAGAAAATTATTTGAATTAAAATAATTTTTCTGTACGGCCGCCACCTCTCTGCAGACAATGGCAAACCTCAGAGAGTAATCAAAAATGTCATGTAAAGCTTCTTGAGAATAAGAACATTCCGTTCATCGCCGTTCGGAGTCGGCGTTAAGCATGTAGGTCCATTTCTCGGTCAATTGTGTACAAACTTAATAACACGCACAACACAATTGATCATAAGAAGCTAGGTCAAAGTCCTTTCAAGGGCTGAAATGGCCAGTTATTTATTTTTTTTTTTTTTTTTAGAATGAGAGAGATATATACATTGTATAAATGACTGAAAGAATTTCTTTGTCACCGCTGAGATTTGAACCTGCGATCTCAAGATTTCAACAACCAACGCCTTATCTATTGAGCTAAATTTCCAATGCAGGAATTTACTCTACATACCAATTAATCAATTTGCTGTAGATGCCTAGTGGAAAAATAATTTCAGAGTTGTGGACCTCATATTTTTATATACATTTTGTTCACAAGTTATCAAACGGCGTAACAGCACAGCGGTAAAGCGTTTGACTATAACGCCAGCGGTCCGAGTTCAATTCTCGCAATGAGACTTTACTTTTTGTAAAATTTTCTCACTTTGTTTTTATTTATGTTTTTTATAGGAGAGCGCTGTGCTCCTATAAAATTCAAATACGGGAAAAAAACAAGTTGTAAGTAAAGCATTTGATTTATCCACGTAAATATTTATATAAAATTTATACTGAGGCGTGGATAATGCTAATATGCGTAATTTCCCTAGTGTACGAACAAATCGACAACTTGCATTAGGTAAAATAACTAGAAGAATTAGATGATTTAATAAGCAAAATTTTAGTTGAATTAACTAATTTGAATTAGGTGAATTACCTAATGCATGACTGTTAAATTAACTGTGTAAGTAGAAAAGTTGTTGAAAAGATTAGGTGAAATAGAAACTTTCACATTAGCTAAACTAGTTTAGGTAATAAATCAATTCTTTTATTTTCTGTGCGGCATTGAAACTATTATGACAGGGCATTGGTCACGTCTGGAGTCGTGGAAGTTGGACCTGTCCAACGCACAGGAGAGGTTGGATGGACGTTTTATTTGTATTGGCATAGTACTAACGTCCTGAAGATTTATCTGTTGGGTATCAATTCTATGATCCTCGACACCATTGCCATGGGGCAACATGAAATTAAGCCCATACGGCAGGTGTACACGTTTCAATAAATTGTAATTTCAATTTCACCGTTGTACACTGAATAATGCCTCTGTAAGTACACTGCCTGCGAGAAGGCCATTGTGAACCATCATATGGCGTTCCAGGTTACCGTTGTTACAGAAGAATTTGGAGCACAACTTGCACTCTTATGAAGATTGCAAGTGTTCGTGGTATTCTCGCTTGTGTAGATTCTGTTCGCTTTTTGTAGTGAAAGTCTTTTTGCAGCGTCTGCAGCTGTATACTGGCGTCGTTTGCAGCTGGAATTGATTAGAAACAGCAGCATTAGAAGATATAGTCGGAGTATTGTCAACACTTACGGAACCGTAATAGTTTAAATTAAGTTTCTTCATCTGTTTTATTCATATGTTCGGCATTGCTTTAGTTTTCACACACAATACACCTCAAATATTAATAAGTAAAAATGGTTAATTAATGAATTCAAGTTTTCTTTAAAATTCGACTAAATTCTATTGTGAATTAGGTACAGAGAATCAGGATTTATTTACAGTATGTTATGTTTGCTTTATAAATGAATTTAATTATATTTTTGCATAGAAAACATAGAAAAGATAACAAAAAAAGGGGAACACTCAGCATACACTCTAGTACTTCCTCGCAAACATTGCGCGCTAACATCTAACTTGATGTGCCATGCGCTCATGCTTATGATAGGGGTTAGAATATCAGTAGCATATGTTCAGGGTTGAATATATATGTACTTAAACTTATTTGTTGAGAGTATACTCTGAATGCTTAAAAAGCGACTCATTACAGTTCTCTACACTGAGGGAAATAACGCATATTAGCATTATCCACGCCTGAGTATAAATTTTATTCAAATATTTACGTGGATAAATCAAATGTTTTCCTTACAACTCGTTTTTTTCCCGTATTTGAATTTTATTTATACCACACACGTACAAACATTTTCCATACAAGCAAGAAGCAACAGCATCGCACACGTACACACATACTCCGACAAGCAACATCGCACTCTGTTCCTGCAGTTTATTTCTTGCCTTTGCAGTTCTTATAGTTCCCATTTAGTTATTGTTGCAAGAGTAATATAGTATGCATATTTGGTAAATATGATTTGTGAGTGCGGTGGTGAGTGCGATGCATGATGAATTCATGTAAGGTGGAGTGACAACTCGGTATTTTGTCAAGAATGTCACTCCAATCTACATGTTTCATCATGCATCGCACTCACCACCTGACTCACAAATCATATTTTCACAAAAAGAAAATAAAATATACCATAAATGGCGTTTCATATGGACGTGGGAAATATTCAAATAAATTGTTTTTCAATTTCAATATTTTTATATAAATTTTCTTTAAATGCGATAGTTTTATTTTCAAATAGTAAATATTTGAAAAATATTTAAATATATTCGTGCATAATTTTAATATATTTTTTATTAATTCCGTTTAAATATTTTAATATTTTATTTAATTGAAAAAGTATTTAAATAAAATTTAAATATTTACGTAGTCGATTTAAGCAAATGCGTTATTGGTGCAAAAATGTCTCGCTTTTTGGATAAATTAAAGAAGTTTTTGGATAAATTTAATATTTTTTTCCCTTAGTGTAGTCTAGAGTCAAGGAAAAGTATGAAGTTAAGAATAATGACGAGGGCAAAGAAACGAGGGAATGCACCCTTTTTTTGTCATTAATTACACTCAATGTGAAAAAGTCTAAACAGAATGAGGCATGTAACCTTCACTTTGAACACTTCAAAAGAAATCATGGTTTTCTGAATATAACCATTACTCTACCCAACCAGAATGCAACCTCACACATACTCTCAACTTACCCACTCTACTTAATAACATCCATGTAAATTTAATTATGTCTTCTATGAGTGCCATGCTGTGTTCATACACGCCTCTCAATATCGTTGGTAACAACCAATTCTGGCGGTTTGTGTGATTCGTACACTTGCTGTCTTTTGATCTTTCAATAACATAAACAACGTCTGTCAGGCCAGCTGTCAGTCTATCAATTTACAAAGCTCGGTCAGATCCGTTTCCATATCCATTACCAAGGCTGCTTGCCTAATTAATGTAAATTTAACGCATTTTAGTAATATATCACCTTCGACACAATGTTTTGCCACTTTCTTTCTCCCTTTCTTCCTCTCTCTTTCTATTAATAAGTTAAACTCAATCTCATTAACTCTTTGTTTTGTTTGTCCTTGTTTCATCTTTAGCTCAACTGCTGTTGGACGTACTGCGCGTGAACGTTGGAAGTTGTTTAAAAATGTTTCCAAACTTGGTCTGCAAAGCTCTGTCTCGACTTTGTCAGCTGCATCATCTGTTGCGGCAGCATTGGATATTGATGAGGAAGCAGCGGAAAATAATAACCTGCTTGTAGTAAGTATGCATGTCACTTGTTGTTGTGGTTTTGGTTTTTTCTTATTGATATTATTGGTGAAAGTATGTCATGTTGTTGGTTTTTGTTGATATGGCTTAATTATATCACGGTTGGCTTAATTTCATCAGCAAAAGAGAGAATAGTGGCCAGGTGTGGACTAGAACTGTCCTCCAGTTGCATGGAGCCGAAGTTTTTTTTCGAATTTTAACTCATACCGCTCGGAAAAACGTGACATTTGGCGTCAAACCGAGTTTCCAAAATTTTCATGCTGATCGCGCAGTGCCTTACCCAGCCTAGATGGACTAAAAGTTGAGGTAATGGGAAGAATTGCCAATATGTCATTTTTTTTTAGTTTTTGGTCATTTTTTGGACACATACATTTAGTTTGTTTAAAATATTTTCATCGTAAAGTACACATAATTATCTTTTCAACAAGCAAAATAAGTTTAAAATCGATTGATATACAACAAAACTCTGTCTAATCGAATTTGATGGAGATGCCATATTTATAAGTCTCAATTCAATGAATTGCACCAGTAATGAATTTTGGTCGAGAACATAATTTCACTCAAGGAATAGTTCATTTTATCAATATAAGTATGATAAGGCTTTCATTTGAAAATCGTAGATGATCAGCTATGGAACGGTAACCCGTCTTGAAAATCACTTGGTCACTCCTCCCTGATCTTCACTCCGTTGAAGTTTCCAAAGACATGTAAACAAACTTTTACTTCGAGCAATTTTTTTTGCTTTTTTCGCAATATCATCTGCGCCTGAGGTACTGCGTTTGGTCGTTTTGGAAAACAATGAAAAAATATGGATGCTACCAAGTATGAGTCAGAAATTATTGATGAAATTATTAAGAGAAGTATCAGTCCTGAGGAATGCTAAGAATTTAAAGCTTTCTGTCGTTTGCATCTACGGGATAAGCAACTGCGTGGCGACTACAAAGAACTCTTGGAAGTGGCAGTTCTTTTTCTAGGCAGTGATGATTACAAGCTTCGTACTTCTGGAGCAATTTCTCATGCTCGCTTTATGGTCAAGGCCATTTACTCATTTAAAATGTTCCTGTTTCAAGATCAATTCCACATGGTAAGAAAAGAACTGGATGGCTTGCATGAAATATACAACGTCTTGATCCGCATTTATATAAAATACTCGTTTCGATGTGACAAAGCGATTGAAGCCCCGATGAAAGACTTAATTTTCATAAAGAAATGGTTAATTACCCAAATCCAAAATTTTCTGCTGCTTTGGTTCACAAATTCCGAAGACATGTGTCATTTATATCGGAAGAGCCAGCTGCATTTGCGTTCTTTGATCAACAAGTGCCATTAGAAACGAAGAAGAAAATGATAGCAGCATTGCACGTTGATGACGAAGATTACACAGATTGTCGCACAAGAAATATTAGGGGTTTTCACGATTCAGTGCATTTGGCTGTACATTTGAGCATGAGCAAAAAATCGATGCTTTTTTTCTCATTGTATGTACATTTTGTTAGTGTAAAGATAGTAGTTAGTAGTTAGTAGTTTTTATGTAGTAATTGCTAGTTTGTAGTGAGAAGAAGTAAGTAGCTAGTAATAAGTAGTTTGAAGTTAGTAGTTAATAGTTTATAGTTTATAGTTTATAGTTTATAGTTTATAGTTTATAGTTTATAGTTTATATGTTAGTTTATAGTTTATAGTTTATAGTTTATAGTTTATAGTTTATAGTTTACAGTTTATAGTTTATATGTTAGTTTATAGTTTATAGTTTATAGTTTATAAAAAAAAAATAAATAAATAAATAACTGGCCATTTCAGCCCTTGAAAGGACTTTGACCTAGCTTCTTATGATCAATTGTGTTGTGCGTGTTATTTAGTTTGTTTACAATTGACCGAGAACCGGACCTACATGCTTAACGCCGACTCCGAACGGCGATGAACGGAAAAGTTCTCGTTCTCAAGAAGCTTTACATGGCATTTTTGATTACTCTCTGAGGTTTGCCATTGTCTGCAGAGAGGTGACGGCCGTACAGAAAAATTATTTTAGTTCAAAAATAATTTTCTGTCGCTGCTGGGGTTCGAACCTGGGTTTCCAAAGTTCTTTGACATAGCGGCCACGCACTTTAACCAACTACGCCACGGACGCCACAGTTTATAGTTTATAGTTTATAGTTTATATGTTAGTTTATAGTTTATAGTTTATAGTTTATAGTTTATAGTTTATAGTTTATAGTTTATAGTTTATAGTTTACAGTTTATAGTTTATAGTTTATAGTTTATAGTTTATATGTTAGTTTATAGTTTATAGTTTATAGTTTATAGTTTATAGTTTATAGTTTATAGTTTATAGTTTATAGTTTATAGTTTATAGTTTATAGTTTATAGTTTATAGTTTATAGTTTATAGTTTATATGTTAGTTTATAGTTTATAGTTTATAGTTTATAGTTTATAGTTTATAGTTTATAGTCTATAGTTTATAGTTTATAATTTATAGTTTATAGTTTATAGTTTATAGTTTATAGTTTATAGTTTATAGTTTATAGTTTATAGTTTATAGTTTATAGTTTATAGTTTATAGTTTATAGTTTATAGTTTATAGTTTATAGTTTATAGTTTATAGTTTATAGTTTATAGTTTATAGTTTATATTTTATAGTTTATAGTCTATAGTTTATAGTTTATAGTTTATAGTTTATAGTTTATAGTTTATAGTTTATAGTTTATAGTTTATAGTTTATAGTTTATAGTTTATAGTTTATAGTTTATAGTTTATAGTTTATAGTTTATAGTTTATAGTTTATAGTTTATAGTTTATAGTTTATAGTTTATAGTTTATAGTTTATAGTTTATAGTTTATAGTTTATAGTTTACAGTTTATAGTTTATAGTTTATAGTTTATATGTTAGTTTATAGTTTATAGTTTATAGTTTATAGTTTATAGTTTATAGTTTATAGTTTATAGTTTATAGTTTATAGTTTATAGTTTATAGTTTATAGTTTATAGTTTATAGTTTATAGTTTATAGTTTATAGTTTATAGTTTATAGTTTATAGTTTATAGTTTATAGTTTATAGTTTATAGTTTATAGTTTATAGTTTATAGTTTATAGTTTATAGTTTATAGTTTATAGTTTATAGTTTATAGTTTATAGTTTATAGTTTATAGTTTATAGTTTAGGTAACTAACTTCCATTACTACATAAGGTCTTGTCGAGCGTATTATGTGAAAGTAAGGCTTTAGCTCTGGCAAATTCACTGACGATCAGATATTTACGCTATGACAAATTCTGGAGATGAACCTAGAAAAACAAATTGACACGTGCCATATTTTTGTCGACCACAAAGCCGCGTTCGACAGTCCAATAAGGAATCACCTATACTCCACCATGTCTGAACTTGGTTAACCTGCAAAGCTCATCCGTCTTTGCAGAATGACACTGAGCAACACCAGCAGCACAGTTAAAATCGGGAAGGACCTATCCCTATCTTCGATACCAAACGAGGTTTCAAAAAGATAAATTCTCAATCGTTCGACTTTTTCTAACTAATGATGGAGAAGATCACCTGAGCTTCTGAGTTGAGACATTGTGGCACGACATTTTACAAAAGTATCACGCTGCTGGCATATGCTGATGATATCGATACCATTGGCCATAATATGCGCAAAGTCTGTGCTGTAATCTCCAGATTAGCGAAAGAGTCGAGTCAAATCGGTCTTGCAGTGAACGCAAATAAGACGAAATACCTAGTGTCAACAAATAAACAGTCTCAGCGTCTTGGAATCCATGTCACTGTTGACAACATCTCCTTCGAAGTTGTTAAGGACTTTGTCTACCTGGGATCCAGCGTGAACTCATCCAACGATGTCGGTTTTAAGATAAGACGAAGGATAACTCTTGCCAACAGGTGTTTCTTTGGGCTGAGTAGGCAATTGAGAGGCACTGCCCTCTCTCGACGAATTAAACTCAGGCTCTATAAGTCACTAATCATGCCCATCTATTATATGCAGCACAGACCTGAATGTTGAGCAATACTGATGAAACTTTGGCAATTTTCGAGAGAAAGTTCTTCGGTCCAATCTGCGTCAAAGGCGAGTAGGGAATTTGGTGACAACTCGAGCTGTATGAGCTGTACGCCGACACTGAGATTGTCAAATCGATCGGCTCCGCTGGTCATGTTGCGCGGATGGAAAGTGATGCTCTATCGAAAAATATATTCGATTCAATACATGGTGGCGGTTTAAGCAAAAATGCTGCCAACATCTTCGTTGAAAGGATCAAGTGTTGGACAACCTGATGACGCTTGGTGTTTCAAACTGCTGAAAGCAAGCGCAAACAAAACTGGCTGGCGCAAATTTTTAGACCCGACCAAACCTCGGTTGTAAGTGCCTAGGTTGTTAACGTCAGATAAGTAGTGAGTAAGGAGGTTATTGAGTTCAGAGCTAATATCCTCTTCTACAGCTTTAAAAACATCTTGTATGACTTCTATACTTAGTTTTGAAGCTATTGATAACACCTGGATCAATAAAAGAATCAGGTTAATGCAATAGCTTAATGCAGTCTAAACCAGGCATATTATTGTGAGTGGTACAGTTATCGACGAATAAAGCAACTTTTCTTCTTTGCGTCTTCATTTCGCTATTAATTTTTTTTTTAAAGCAATCTCCGAATATATCTGATGGTCATCCAGCCCTTTTTGTTATTTTGATAATCAACAAGTTATCCTTAAACCATCTTAGATTTGTTTTATTTCCCGACTTCAATGATTTATTAAATTCGTTTGGCGATAGTTCATACAATACCTTTTTGTAATATTTTGAAACTATTCTTCTATTAAGATCAACAGCGTTAAATAGTGCCACTAATCTATTATCTTATTTTTCTAACCGCAGAGTTTACCGCAAAGTCTACATGCGTCAAACTCATTTAGATTGCGACCGAAACGTTCTAGTGTTTATGGGTCACGACATCTCATCTATGATGTACCATTACCCATCGATGAATGCCAAACCGATGATGTTATAATACGACGGCAACGACCAAGACGCGCCAGCTCATATACATCAAGTCGACGTAGTGTGAACAGCACCAACTCCAGCGAATTTCGTCGAAGCCTTCTGACAGCCAGTTGCAGCAGTGCAGCTAGTTGTGCGAGCAGCCAACAAAGCAACAACAACAACAACAACAACAAAAACCATACAGCAGATGTAGAGACAAAAGCAACAACAACTACAGCAGGTTACTCAGTGACAAATTCAACGTTTTCACCTGCTGAACGTACAAAACGCGTACAATCGTGGCAACCACAGGCAACGACAGCAGCATCATATCCCTGCCATCATAAGAAACCACATGAAGATATCTTTCGGGCTGCCTGGAGGGCTGCTTGTGCCGATAGGGATGAATTGCAAGAGGAGCAGCGCGAGGATGAGCGTGCACGGAATATGGGTAGTTTTCAGCAGTTTATGAGTCGTATGTCCATGCGTCGCTCGAATATGTCGAAAATAAAACGTTTGCATCGACCTGTCAGTGCAACGAATTCAATATTGTGAGTATAGGTAGAGTAAAGAAAGAGGTTGTAAAAAATAATAGTTTTGTCTTACATTCAAGATAAGAATTCCATTTGCATTTTTTATTACTTCTCGAGACAGTGTAATCGTTCAGTTCAGCGTGTGCAAAAGTCCAAAATAATAAAAAGAATCGACTGTGTAGGTATTTGACGTGAAAAAGTATCTTTAATTTATTCCCTATTGTTATCCCCTATTGTCTAAATCCTTTTCGTAATCCTCTTCCTTCATTTTGTACAAATCGTTGTCCTAATTCTTATCCTAAGCATTTTTCAAATTTTTGTTCTTGTCTAAATAAGACCCTTCTGGTCCTCATCTTTTTTCTAATTTTTATGATAGTTCTTGATTTAGTGCGTGTTAGAATTTTATTTTGTATTTAACTTTTTATTTTTTTTTTATTTTAGTTCTTATTTTTAAATTTTACTTATTATTATTTTCTTTTGTTTTATTTGTATTTGTGTTTGTATTTTTTTTATTTTATTTTTATTTCTGTTATCCTTTTTTTTTATATATCTTATTATTTTCTTTTTCATTTTCATTTTCATTTTCATTTTCCTTTTCCTTTTCCTTTTCCTTTTCCTC